>JASAMX010035327.1:0-12452 GCA_030248175.1 Microlaimidae sp. YZB2_3 | reverse complement strand
CTAAAAATGACTTTTAAGGGGCTGGCCTCTAAACTTAAGTTTTGAGGTTAAATGAATGTTTTCTAAGTATATAAAAGCTCAAAAAATGCAATATAAAGGGCTTTTTGCCAAAATTGGCGTTTTCAACCTATTTTTCTTTGAACGAAAAACATAAATGCAAAAATGCCTCAGAAAAAAAAAAATGTTTGCCGTCAACTTAATTTGGGAATTTAGCCCCCCACCGGGACCAACTTGCCCATGTATGCCTACAACCATAGGCCGGTAGGGCTTGGGGGTTTATACCCCCAAAAATCCTGATTACAGTGACACTCCAAAATTTGGGTATAGTTTTGGAGGGTCCCCAGTACCAAAACGCTAAAATGGTATTTGAAATTTCCCCCAAAAAAATATTGGCAACCCCTCTCCGCCCAACATACGGGGTCCGAATCTGGAAGACCGCTCACCCTACGCCAGAACCTTGGTGCCTATTCGGTGCACAACAAAACATAAACGCAATTTATTAAGCAAAAAATTCAAAATCGCTGTTTCTTAACAAAACAGGCAAGTTTTGACTAAAAAAAGCAGCGATTTTAAAATTTATGTGTTTAATACAAACTTGTTACATACTTAGTTACCAGATATGAAATACTCAAAATGCGACGCAGCGTTTTTTTAGGATCCTAAAGTTATTACAATTTTTGACAGGATTTGAGATAAACATCAAAAACTTTTATATAAGTATAATTTTAATGTATTTTTCATATTTAAAAACGCTTAATAAAGATGTCGCTAAAATAGAAATGCTGTGATTTTTTGAAATCGATGTGACCACCGGTCTTCAACTAATCTCGTTACTCTGACACATATCAGAAGCGTCGTAAATACTTGTGGTGTGCAATTTTTATATCAACACAGAAAAAAAATTCAACAAAATGAGTCAGAGAGGAGATTTTATGTCATTGTGAATTTTTTGTGTCAGAATAACGACGTAGGGTCTCGATTAACCCGTTCCGCGCAAGAGTGCCAGTGAGCGAGCAACGAGGAACCACACGGAATTTTTTGTCACGGGTACAGTGTATTACGTAAAATATTTCATGTTACAAAAATCCATATTACTTTAACCATTTCAATTTGTCTTAGTCACTGGGCACTATTCGCGCACAAAAAATTATGTATAAGGAAGTGAGGCCTAGGTCATGCCGAAGAGAGGTCAAAATTACGGTAGGTTTAACGTAACGGGCACTCGCCATATCAAAATACCAGCACGGTGAGACCGAAGGTTTTACGCTTACGGCAGAGTTTTTCACGGTTGTAGCGGCAAGTTGCACGGGAACGGGTTAAGAATAGGGGTTTCTATATTCACAAGAAACAGAAGTTTTTGATTCAGCGAAAAATCGCGCTTTTTTAAATAATGGTTTCACGGACCTGGGAATCCTTATCAACAATTTGCTATTTTTATTCCTGCAAGAAAAGTAAGAATATTGTACTTTTTGATTCCAACTGGTTTTTATACCCTCCTTGTCTCCCCAACCGCTAAATGGCTCGTGTTTCTTTCGAATAACCTCTGCTTATCCAATATTTCCCGCAAAAGGAAAAATAAAATATTCACTTAATGTGTTTGTTTTGTCTCTGTTTTTTCAGAGCAAGGGGAACTAGTGGGGCGGCGGAAACGTTCATTTAAAATTATCGAGAAAAATTACTCGAAAAATATAGCTTTAAAACCATTTTTAAAAACTTCTCGTTTTTTTTATTTAAAAAAGTTATGAAATTTTTAAAACATTTTTTTTTCAAAATCAGATTGCGCTCAGTATTTTCGTTGCTATTTCCAAAATTAAACCAAACTACATAACTTTTTACCGGCACTTTTTCAAATTGGAATCAACCGGCATTCCGGACCCAGCTAATACGCAACCCCCTTTCGGAGGCGCGCCCAGGACGGGATACCCTTGAAGAGAGCAAAAATTGTGTTTTCAGTCTGCTGAATTTTCGTATTATTTGGGTGATAAACCTCCCACTTCGATTTTCTCTGCTCTCCACCTAAGCTTACCTCAAACCATCGCAGAACCGATGTGTTTTAGCGTTTTGGGGTTTAATAAAGCTCAAAATTATTTGCTTTTCCACCCGTACATGCAACTTTTTTCTCTTTCACCCAAAAAGGGGGGGATTTAAAATCATAGATGAACAAGGGGGGTAGGGTGGGATTGATCTCAGCCTCGAAATTAATTTCTAGGCCCCCTCCCCCAAATTCTAAAATTTTTTACCCCCTACTGTTCTTATTTTTAAAATCTGACCCCTCATAACCTCGGAAAATTTTAAGTACTTTTTTTATATGAATAATTTTTTCTTCAAAAAACGCGAATTTTTAACACAAATTCATGTTTTAGATCCTTTTTATAATCAAATATCGCTTTTCATTTCAATAAATGTAGTATTATTACTTAAAACTATTTTATTAAACATTTGAACTCGGTTTAAAGTATTTTGAAAATTTGAACCCACCTGACTCTTTAGGTTTTAAAATCTTCCACCCGGGGTCGATTCGACCCCCCCCCTAGAGAGCCAGGGGGCTCCACCTCAGGGTCTCTTAGATTTTGAAAGGTCGATTTTCCCGGCTTTTCCGAATTGTGTTTCCAATTTGAATTTTGAGGATTAAACCCTCAGAGCTCTTTTTTTTTACTCGCACTTACCACTCCTCCTATAGCTTGGCGTCAATCAGTCGATTTTTCCATCATTCCCGCCGCCTTTTTTGTCAGCTGGATTAGTGCCGATAAATCCGTTTAGTCTGAAATTATTTGTACTGTAAATAACATTCCATTTCACGAAATTATAAACTCGGTAATCCAAGGTGGTCCTTCTCAAGTGGGAGCCACGATGCCGGGTAATCCCACTTTGAATTTCGGTGAGTGGGAGTACAAAAGGGTCCGGTGTCGACACGCGCCTCCCGGATCTAAGGGGGGTATACCCGACTTTGTCGGGGGGGGGGGGGTGTTTTTGGGGGTATACCTCAAATAATTATTTTTAGCGTTTTTTAGAGGCGGAACTCTGGAAAGAAAAGGGGCGTCCCCGGTACCCCAAATTTTTAAGAGGGGGGGGGGGGGGGGGTGTAGGAATTTTTTTGGGGGGGAAGTTAAACCGCACCCGCCCACCTGCCCACCAGGGTCCGAGTCCCGCCCTCCCCTGGGTCCACGGTAGCCGCAGACTTCCCTGGAATCAAGGGGGTCGGCTAAATTTGAAAAAAAATTAGAGTCAAATTAGCGGTCCCGATGTCCCGAAGCAAACAATTTAAAACCATTGCATGTTTCTTTTTCTATTAGATTAATAATTACATTTTATCGAACTAAAAAGTTTTATATAAATAAATAAACAAGGAAGGGGCAAGAATATATAAAATAAGAAAATGTACGACTGTACACTAAATTTTTGGCCAAAAGTTTTCGAGAAAAAAGTCGGCACTTTTGAATTCGCGCTGTGATTTTCGCAAAAATCTGCTATTTTCTGCTAGTTTTTCCGCGCCGCACGATTTTAACACAAGTGTTAGTTTTCGCAGTGGGCACGGCGACTTATCGAGGACTCTATGTGTCATGCGGACTTCGATTATTTTCGCACTGCGAGCTTGGCCGCGCAACAAAAAAATACAGAATGTGGTAGTCATTTTCAATGGAGAGTTCGAAAACTCGTTCTATTCTAATTTCAAAACGCTGGGAAGTTACTTTATTTCAGTTTTAATGAAATAAAGTAACTTTCCAACGTTTTAAAATTAAATAAAACAAGTTTCGAAGTGTTTTACTCCATTGAAAATGACTACGAGCGCTCCGTATTTTTTTTTGTTGCGCGGCCAGACTCGCAGTGCGAAAATAATCGCAGTGCGAATAAAGCAGCATAGAGTGCAAAAGAAGTCGCAGTCCCCACTGCGAGAAAACTAACACTGTGTTTAAAATCGTAGCGCGGAAAAACTAGCAGAAAATGGCGGATTTTTGCGAGAAAAGTCGCACACGAATTCAAAAGTGCGACTTTTCTCGCAAAATTTTGGTCAAAAATTTAGTGTACAGTCGGACATTCTCTTGTGTTATATATTCTTGCCCCTTCCTTGTTTATTTATTTACCTGTGAAACTTATTCGATAAAATGTAATTGTAATCTAATAAAAGAAACAATCAATGGTTTTAAAGTATTTTGCTTCGGACATCGGACCACCTAACACTGACTCTAAATTTTTTCAACCCTAGCCGACCCCCTTAGAAATCCAGGGAAGTCTGCACTCCCGTAGAAAGCCAGGGAGGTCGGGACTCGGGACCATAGGTGGGCAGGTGGGCGGTTGGGGTTATACCTTCCCCCCAAAAATACCGATTATAGCCGACACCCCCCCCCCCTCTTAAAATTTGGGGGTACCCCGTAAACAAATTTTTTTCGAAACTTGGGGGTTCCAGTACTAAAAACGCTAAAAATAAGGTATTTGAGGTATACCCCCAAAAAAATTTTTGGGACATGCCCCCCCCAAAATTTCGGGGGTCGGGTACACCCCCCTCAGCAAAATCCGGGAGGCTGCCCACCTATGCTCGACACCCCAACCTTTGTACTCCACTCACGAAATTCGAAGTGCGATTTACCCCGGGTAATCACTCCCCACTTGAGAGGACCATGCTCAACTTTGCCCAAGCGTATCATTCAGTGAAATGGAATGTTATTTACCGTCAAATCAATTTCAGACTAAACGGGATTTATCGGCACAGCGACTGCAAGATCCAGCTGACGGAAAAGGCGGCGGATGTGGAAGAAATGATGGATCGACTGATTGACGCCAACGATTCCGTATTGGAGAGAGTGGTAAGTGCGAGTAGAAAACAAGTATGGTTTGAGGGTTTAATCCGCAAAATTCCGAGAAGGGGTTTAACCATAGATGAACACGGTCAAAAAGCTAGGGGGGTGTTTCGTGTTTACCCCGGGAAAATGACATTTCAAAATCTAAGAGGGGGTCCTAGGGGGTCGAACGAGCTCTCTACAGGGGGGGGGGGGTCGAATCGACCCGGGTGGAAGATTTTGAAACCTGGAGGGGTGTCAGGTGGGGTCAAATTTCCGAAACAAAATACTTTTAAACCATTAAATGGTTAATAATAGTTTTTTTATAAGATAATACTACATTTTATTGAATAAAATACATTTAGGTATAAAAAGGGGTGATATGTTTTGGGTCTAAAAATTCACGTTTTTGGAAGAAAATTTAGTATAAAAAAGTACTTAAAATTTTCCCGAGGGTATGGGGGGGGGGTCAGATTTTAAAATCTAGAGCGGGGTCAAGGGTAAAAAATTTTAAAATTTGGGGGGAGGGGGGCCCTTTTTCTTGGGGGGTCCAAAATTTCGAGGCTAGGGGGGGTGGACCCCACCCTACCCCCCCTTGTTCATCTATGGGTTTAAATCCCCCCCTTTTGAGTGAAGGGGGAGAAAAAAGTTGTATGTACGGGTGGAAAAGCAAATAATTTTGGGGGCTTTATTAAACCCCAAAATTACTAAACACATGCGTTCTACAATGGTTTAGTAAGCTTAGGTGAAAAAGCAGAGAAATTGGAGTGGGAGGTTTATCACCCCAAAATCATCAAAAATTCACAACTGAAAAATTAAATTTTTGCTCTTTAGAGGGTATCCCGATTCCTAGCACTCAGAAGGGGATATTCCATTGTATTAGCTGGGCTGGGGAATGCCATTGATTCCAATTTGAAAAGAGTGATAAGTACAGGTAAAAAGTTATGTAGTTTGGGGGTTTAATTTTCTGAAATCACAACAAAAATATCAACGCAAATCTGAGATTTAAAAAAATGTTTTTAAAATTTAATTAACTTTTTAAATAAAAAAAACAAAACTTTAAAATGGTTTTAAAGCTATATTTTCAAGTAATTTTTTTCTCAATAATTTTAAATGAACGTTTCCGCCGCCCCTTAGTTCCCCTTGCTCTAATAAAAAACAGCGAAACAAACACATTAAGTGAATATTTTATTTTCCTTTTCAGGGAAATCTGTTGGATGAAGCAGAGGGTATTCGAAAGAAACACGAGCCATTAGCGGTTGAGAAAGCAGAAAAAGAGGGTATAAAAACCAGTTGGAATAGAAAGGTACAATATTCTTACTTTTCTTGCAGGATAAAAATAGCAAATTGTTGATAGGGGGTCCACAGTCCATGAAACCATTATTTAGAAAAGCACAATTTTTTTCGCTAAATCAAAAACTTATACTCTTGTGAATATAGAAACCCCCTATTACTTAACCCGTTCCCGTGAAGGCCTTTCCCCCCGCTACAACCGTGAAACCTTCGTACGACAAAGGTAAAACCATCGTCTCACCGTGCTGGTATTTTCGTATGACAAGTGCCGTACGTAAACCTTACCATGGTAACCTCTTCGCATGACCTAGGTTTCACTTCCTTTATACATAATTTTTTGTGCGCGAATAGTGCCCAGTGACTGAGCGAATTGAAATGGTTAAAGTAATATGCAAATTTTTGTAACATGAAATATTTTACGTAATACACTGTACCCGTGACAAAAATCTGCATATTGCCACCGTACCGCTTTCACCATTTCAATTTGCTCGCTCACTGGGCACTACTTGCGCAAAAAATTAGGGATGACGGAAGTATGACATAGGTCGCACGAACGGGTTAAAATCGAGCATTACGTCGTTACTCTGACACAAAGAGTCACAATAAGCATAAAATTTATCGTCTCTGACTCATTTTGCTTAAATTTTTTTCTGTGTTAGGATATAAAAAGAGTCACAGCCACGAGTATTTTACGACGCTTCTGACTCATTGTGTCAGAGTAACGAGGATTGGTTGAAGACCGGTGGTCGCATCAATTTCAAAAATCACAGCATTTCTATTTTGACAACATCTTTATAACGTTTTTAAAATATAAAAAAATACGTCAAAGTCATACTTATCAAAGCTTTTGATGTTTATCGTAAAATCCTGTCGAAAAAATTGTAATGATTTTACAGATCCTAAAAAAAACGCTCGTGCGCATTTTTTGATACCTTTCATATCAGGTAACTCAGTATCGTAACAAGTTTGTATTAAACAAATAAACAAATAAATAAATAAATTTTAAAATCGCTGCTTTTAGTCAAAACTTGCCTGTTTTGTTAAGAAACAGCGATTTTAAAATTTTTTTGCTTAATAAATTGCGTTTATGTTTTGTTGTGCACCCGATAAGAGCACCAAGGGTTCTAGGCATAGGTGAGCAGTCTTCCAGATTTGGGGGGTATTCTCGACCCCCAATATTTGAGAGGGGGTGCCCCAAATATCTTTTTTGGGGAATACCTCAAATACCCCATTTTTAGCGTTTTTGGTACTGGGGGACCCTCCAAACTTTAGGGAGGGGGTGGGGTGTCCAGGGTACCCCCAAATTTTAGAGGGGGGAGGGTGTCGGCTATCATCGGGATTTTTGGGGGTATAACCCCCAAGCCCCCTCCCCTACCCACCTATGGTTGTAGGCATACATGGGCAAGTTGGTCCGGAGTGGGGGGGTTAAACCCCAAATTAGGGGGGGTTAAAATCCGAGAAACGCAAAATACCCATATCGTTTTTTTTCTGGAGTGCATTTTACCCATATCGTTTTTCGATTTCAAAGAAAAAATAGGTAAAAAACGCCAATTTTAGGTCAAAAAGCCCTTTTTATTGCATTTTTGAGCTTTTTATTGCTTAAAACATTCATTTTGACCTCAAAACTTAAGTTTGGAGGCAGTTAGAAGTCATTTTTAAGACATTTTTTTCTTCATTTTTCCAAAATTGGGGGGGGGTAACCTTTTCTCCCCCCCCCCACTTCTGAGTGGGGGAGTTAAACCCCCCTTCTCAGAATTCGGGGGGGGGGGGGGGGTTAACCCCCCAACCCCCCCCTTGCCCATGTATGGATGTAGGCGGTGTGGCAGTGGCATGTTATCTATCTATATCTAAAATTCAGGCGCACAAACCTTCGATCGGCGGAGCGGCGATCCAGAATTCGAATAAATCCCAAGGAAAGTACGGTATGTTGGCGGAGCGGAAGGCCGAGCAAGCGGCGCGCGGGGCCGCCGCCGGCGGCTCCTCCCAGTTCGGCGCCGGCAACGTTAAGCCGCAGAGCGAATTCGCCCATCTGATAGACAATTCCAATTCCAGATTTAGACCCAAGCTAACGGTGAAACATAACGCCGGGAAAAAGGAGGAAGGTAAGCGAACTATGGGCGGTTTGACAGATTTCACCGAGACCGACTTGCTAAATGTTTGTCGGGTGTGTTTTGTACTGTACGGGAAGAACGAGGTGCAGAAGCTGGAAGCTGCCGCAACAACATCGGGGACTGAGGAGGTGGTTGGGAAGATAGGTGGGCGGCGAGTGGGGGTAACACCCCTTCAAAAATCTCGAAACTTTCTACAGCTCGCCCCCCCTCCCCAAAAAAAAAATTTGACGTTATCGCACCGCGGACACCCCCCTCCGTAAAATTTGGGTGGTTCCAGTATTAAAAAAGCTAAAATGGGATATTTGAGGTGCGACATAGAACCATAGATGAGCACGGTCAAAAAGATAGGGGGGGTTATTTCTGACCCCGGGTAAATGAAATCTGACCCCAGGTAAATGACATTTCAAAATCTAGGAGGGGGTCCTATGGGGGGTCAAACCCCCCCCCCCCTAGTTTTCTAGATTTTAAAACCTAGAATAGGGGGTGAGGTGGGGTCCAATTTCCAAAACAAAATATTTTAAACCATTAAATGTTTAATAATAGCTTTTTTATAAGATAATACTACATTTTATTGAATAAAAAACGATATTTAGGTATAAAAAGGGTGTAAAAACATGAATTTGTGTTAAAAATTCACGTTTTTGAAAGAAAATTTAGTATAAAAAACGTACTTAAAACTTTTTCGAGAGGGGATGGGGGTCAGATTTCAAAATCCAGAGGGGGTTAGGAGTAAAAAATTCGAAAATTTAGGGAGAGGGGGGCCTGGATTTTTTTCTAGGGAGGGGGGCCCTAAAATTTCGAGGCTAGGGGGGTGGACCCCACCCTACCCCCTTTTTCATCTATGCGCAGAACGTTCTTTCCGGAAGTGATGTCTGACCACAACTACTAGCGAGTATAAGATACGCAGTAAAGTATATCACAAACAGCCCGTATGGTGCAGTGGTAGCGCGCCGGAATGAGATGGACAGGCTTGAAATTCAAGGAAAGGAAACCCAGGTTCGAATCTCGGGATGGGTATATGGATCGTCACAGAGGTATATCCCCAAAAATTTTTTTTTAATTTTTGGGGTCCGTCGGGTATACCTCTACGAATTTAGGTGGGCAGCCTCCCGGATTTTGGGTGATATACCCGGCCCCCCAAATTTGGGGAGGGGGGGTGTCCCAAAAAATGTTTTTGGGTATACCTCAAATACCTCATTTTTAGCGTTTTTAGTACTGGGAGTCTAGAACCCCCCAAATTTTAGAGAGGGGGGGGGACACTGAGGTACCCCCAAATTTTAGGGGGGGGTCGACTATAATCGGGATTTTTTTGGGGGTTAACCCCCCAAACCCCCCCTCCTTCTGCCCACCTATGGTTTCAACAACTTAAGAGAGCAGCAATGCTGTCCTCTAGTGATGGGCGGAACTGCGGAACCCCCGGAACACCGGAACTGAAACCGGAATTCAGATTTTCCAAAAATCCAGGAACCGTAACTGAAATTCTAAATTTTGCCCGGAACATCCGGCACACGGAACCGGATTTGCCTATTATACTGCAAAACCCCCAGAACACCGGAACCGGAGCCAGAATTGAGATTTTCAAAAATCTGGAACAGGAATCGAAACCGGAATTCCAAATTTTGCCCGGAACTGCCCATCACTACTGCCCGCAGAAAACCCAAACTGTCAGACAGCGAAATGGCAATAGCATTATTTATAAAGAGTCGAGTAAAGTTTGGTTTACCCATGCTATTTAGCTTAAAAGCAACTCAATTGTTGTAAATTGTGACACTTTCTAAATTTCAGATTTATAGATGTGTTATTTTAAAATTGATAAAAATGAAAAATTTTAGGAAATCTTCAGATGATAGTTGACGGTCAACATATAAATTCGATGGATGAAATGAATGACGAAGAAACGTAAGTTTTAAACGTTTTAGTTATAATTAATAGTATTATTTTAATATAAAGATAAAGGAAAAATACAAATAATGTTCTTAGCACATTCAGAAACGTAGAGTCCAAATTGTGGCACACCATGATGCGATGGAAATGTTCCTGAATTGGCGCTTTGGAATTATCCAATTAGAGCTTTCGTTTCAGATATTTTTGGCACGATTGGAATTTTACACTCTTATTAAGGGGCGGATAAATTAGACCCACAACGCTTTAATTATACATTATTCCAGTTGAGACCTCAGAATTACTTCTGGGGGAATTCATTTAGAACAGTGAGGGCACCTCTAGTATCGAATAAGAAAAATTTTATGGGAGATGCGTTTTGTTCCAGAAGACTAAAAGTGTCCACAATTAAGAGACTGGGTAGAACAGAGGTAGATCGTACCTTACCCTTTCCTCTACCAAAAACATCTAAGCTCACAAAAAGGAGACTGGGTAGAAGAATAGCGGTAAATACGTCGTTACTACGGCAAAATGAGCCAATGTCTATATAAAATACACGTGACTGTGACTCATTCTGTAGTTATAATGGTCCTGTTTTAAATATAAATTAAGTCACAGTCACGCATATTTTATACGAAATGTGGCTCATTTTGCAGTAGTAACGACGAATAGTACCTTACTCTTTCGTCTGCCGAAAACATCAGCTAAAAAACAACCCCCCCTGCCCACCTATGCTAAAGACCCACTTATGACTTATCATTCTTAACACAACAGTGTAAATCCACTTTTTTTTATTTTAATTGTTATAGAATCCAACACCCGTATTATTTTGAACTTTCTCATTTCAAACCGCAAGAAAAGCATTTAAAAAAGACCGAACCAATTGTAAGTATTATAAAAAAAATTATAAAAGTTTACAGAAAAGAATGTATTTAAAAGTATAATTTAATTAAATAATTAAATAACATTATGAATTTGTATATTTAACTCAGGGGTGCCAGATTTCGGAAAGGGGGGGGGGTTGTCTCCATACAAATGTTTCGAAAGGGGGAAGGGGGTTGTAGGGGGTTGTGCTCCAAATTTTCAAAATACCGTTAAAAAGACATTAAAAAAGGGTAAAAATTTTTGCACTTTGCGCTAAGTGATTCTTTTTTGTTGTTATTTGCATTGTTTTTTAAGTTAAACTTGAAAAATTTCCGGTTTAAAGAGTATAATATTAAAAATCATGCGATAGTACGAAAAAATTTCCCAAAATTTCTTTTAAATTCATTAAAAACATCACTTAAATGTTGTAAAAAGGTATATAAATTCGACGCTGAGCAGAGCGAAGCGCAAAGAAAATTTTGAAATTGTTCTCTTCTGAGACCCCCAAATTTTTACCTCCCCCAACCCAAACGGGGGGGGGGTTGCCACCCCCACAACCCCCCCCCCCTGGCTACCCCCTTGATTTAACTATAATATTGTGTAAATTTTGTTGTATACTACGTATTATGAAGTGATTTTTTTAACGGGATGAGTAAAATTTTTTGAGAGTCGAAAAGTTATTTACAGTAAGCGGATTTGTTTTAATTTTGATAAGGTTCACCATTAATTTAAAAATACGGAAATGGTTTTCCTTAGTACTTGAAACCATAGATGAACAGTCTTTCGGATTATGGATTGAGGTATACCCGACACCCGAAATTTGAAGGGGGTGTTCCAATTTTTTATGTATGCCCCATAGTTCTGCCCCGCTAGATTTAGGGGTGGTCTGAGCCACCCCCAAATTTTAAGGGGGGGGGGGTCGTCGACAATTTCGAAATTTCTCAATGCTGCCCACCTCCTGTGTGTGGATTAAAACCGAATAGCTGATTTTCTCGATTTTAAAACGTACCAGAGTGTTATATGAGCTTGTTTTCGCAAAACTAAAGGTGAAAATCACATAATCAATTGTGTTGGTGTAAAAATTACATTTTTTTACTAATTTAGAACCCCGCCGAGCTTACAGTGAACGCTATTTGGGTGGACGACAAAAATCAACTTTTAAATTTAGTGGAAATTTTAAATAAACAGACTGAATTTGCGATTGATTTAGAGGTAAATTTTGGTTATTAATACATGTTTTTATACAAGAAAGTAGTATTAATAGGTAAAAAATCACAAAAAAACACCGTATACATACAAATATTATTAAGCGTTCATGGTCATAATTATATTGTTCTGTTTTCATGCGGTCTGTTTTATCCTTTTCTCCGTGGATAATCTTAAATCTCTAATTCAATTTGTAATTTACAACTTTATATGTGAACTTTACAAAAATTTCTTTTATCTTCAATTTAAAAATTCCACATCAATCTCATTCTAACCAGCTGCTCTATTAAGAAAATACCTCCCGTGCAGATTATATATTCAA
>JASAMX010035326.1:0-52181 GCA_030248175.1 Microlaimidae sp. YZB2_3 | reverse complement strand
TATATGTATTTTTTAAATTTATAATTTTATAATAAATTAAATTAAATTAGCAAATCGTTTTTTGCATCGAGGCACACTTGCCCAAAATGTATATAATGTAGATTCTTGTAATATTTTTGATTGTGTTAATTATTGTTTAGCCAAAAAATTTGGTTTTAATAAAATATATCGTTCTCTTTCTACTGTTATCACATTAGAATGTTTTGTTTCCTATATAGTGTATGTATTTACCATTATACAATCAGAAAAGTGCGCGGAACTCTTCTTCTCATGCATTAAGTCTTGGGATTTTTTGTCTAAAAACCGCTGCCAATCTGCAAAAGGCCTTTCGCCTGAGTACTGCAATGTTTTAAATTCTGTAGCTTTCGACGATCAGTGCCAAGTTTAACATTGAGCAGAGATGGCGCGGAATTCCTTTTGCGGATTTGCAACGAAAAAAATCTCAAAGGGTTGAATGGGTTAGCCAGCATAAAAAAGTTTTTATGAACATGAGTCGAAACATATCGGATAAAATAAAAGTTAAACGCCAATTACCATCTACATTTTGGTGGGGTATGCTGAAAAAATTTAAAATAGTTTTTCAGCCAAATAAACATTTACTCATTTTGGTACATGACTAAAGAATTGCGCATATTTTTCAAACACCAAAAACCTATAAAAATTTGCACTAACTTATCGGGTTTCATTATAACTAGCTTACTTAGCTTTTTAGACTTTTGCCTTTTTGGGGGGTTCCGCCAGTATTTTTTTGTATTATTAATTTTTTTTCTAATGATTTTATAATTAAAAAGTGAAATTCAATGATTTTTAAGGAATGCTGTAAGCATGATGTTTTAATTGCCATTTCTTCTAAGTTCTAACTATAAATGAACAACAACTGGGTTCTGTAATATTGGTTCCTTGAATAAAAAAAATCATTATTATAGTATGGTTTACATTTTGTATTTAGTGAGCAACTACATTAGCCTAAGGCTAGCTTATCCCAGTAAAATTTTCGATGTTTCGATAAGTAATTTTAAAAAATACTGTGGGTGAAAAAGTAATTTTTACTCTGTATTGCAAGGCGTTTACTAATGAACGCTTTGCAGTGAAAAATCTTTGAAAAAATTGTAAATCTAATCTTCAAAAATTTTAAAAACACAATATTAAAAATTACTTTATTTCATGTTTAAACAACCTGTACTATACATGTCAGGTTTTCTAACTTTTTTTTACATATGAAAAAGAATTTAAAGCTTGCATTTACGTTTCAAACTAATAAGAAAGCTTTTAAAAAAATGAAGAAAAAAGCGTCACATTTTTGATTTAGAGTTATTTCCGTTTGGAATTTTTTGCAAGCTATTTTGATATCTTATTTTGATTTGTCTGTTTTTATTAACAAAATAAGTAGTAATTAATTTTATTAATTTTTGTTGGCACCTTGCACTAAAACTTAATACAAACATAGAGTATAGCATTGAGAAAACATATAATAAAATTAAAAAATGTGCAACTTCCATATAAAAATTAAGTCAGCCTATGCTGCTGTAATGAGATAATGCATTTACATGGCACTCTCATAGGAGTGACATATTCACGCGAATTAAAATGCAGAGTAAGCGGTTATAATGGCGTTTTAATTTGATATACTCAATTAGAATATGCAAATCATTTATAATATTTTTGTTTAATTTATTTTTTTATTAATTTTGACAAGTTATAAATACAAGAATAAAAAAACTAAGATATTTTTAAATGGCTTTTATATGGCTGTTCCGTTTCCAGTTCCGAACTTAGCCAGTATTACACTTGTGAATATATTATATAATATGAAATTAAATTATAACATTATAATTACTTATTCTTCTTTTTAATTCGTTAGAATTAAATTAGTGAATCTGCTATTATGATGAAAGTGACATTTAAAAGAACTATCTCATTATACTAGCATACACTGATTTAATTTGTTATATAGAAGTTGCACATTTTTCGTTATATTATATATTTTCGATAGTATAACATTACTGGACTGTGCGAAAATCGCAATAATGTATTGTTTTTAGTAGTTATTTAAAAAAAGAGCAATGAAGACAAAACGGGATAAAAAAAGGGAAATATTAAACCCAAATCTTTTTCGAATAAAAAAAATTGAAAAAAAATTGAAAAAAAAACGTAAAAAGCTAATTTATACATAATGAAACCAAACATAGCATATAATATACTAAATAAAAAATGATGCATAAATTTATTAATAAAAATATATATCTCCCGCTAATTAAAGTCGCGCATTTTATTTTTATAAAAAATGATATGTAGTGTTCCTTAGTTTCAATTTCAATCGATTGTTGACGGGTTTTTTCGACAAAAAATAACCCGGTTATTTTGATTTCTGTACTCATTGTTTTTTTATTGTTACATATAAATCTTAGATGATTATTAGAGTACATTATCAGAATAGTGCTATTTTTTTTATTAATATAAATATCAGGTAAACGTTTTAAAGAAACAATTTTCTAATAAAAAAGGTAAATTATCATTGTTAAAAATTCCAATAATTTCGTCTTGTGCCTTTAAAGAAATTATATCTCTTACGGCATTCTCGCACAGTCAGCACTGTTAGTGTGCGCTATATCTTATGTTTATAAGCAGCTGGCTAAACGCAGTTCTATACATGAAAGTATGCAATTATACATAAAGTGTCACCATAATGGATGAATTATGTATATCTCCTACTTATCTTTTGTAGTATGCAGATCAACGGACCGATACCGCGCGAAATTTCGATCGCTTGATCTGCATACTACGAAAGATAAGTAGGAGTACGGTAATTATCCATTATGGTGACGCTTATGTATATTGCATACTTTATGTATAAACTGCGTTTCAGTGCAAGGTGCCTATATGCAATTTTCAGTACAAAGTGCATATTACAAAATCAGTTGAAAACTTTATTAACATTTGTTGTATTCATATAACTTTACGTTGTATGTTTTTACTAATTACAGTGTTCTATTTTTTCATTTTAGCGATATTTTTTATCTTTGCGACTACTAAATAAAATTAAATTAAAGGATGAAGCATAGCTTTCCTAACCCTAAGCCTAAACCTTTAATTTCGAAATTTTGAAATACAAACTAAGATTTAAATACACCAACTGATTTTTAAAATTTTGTTTGACTAATATAAATTACTATGGCGCAAACTAAATAATGTTGTGTTTTAGTTCATTAAAAATTTTATTTTAAAAATAAATGTCAGAATTTAAAATTTTTAATAATTTATTTAAATAAGTAAAAATAAAATGTGGAATCACAAAAAAAGTAATCGCGCTAATAATAGAAAAATTTACAACTTACACATTGATAAAACAATAAATAACATTTATTATAAAATAAAACGCTTCCGTGAGTCGTTATTATTTTGCTTAGTTTTATTTTTAATTCGATTTCCCAAAAAATATAACAATAATGTTAACCATAAAATCTTTTATTTCTCAAAAATTAATTGATTAAAAATGTTTATACGTTGCAGTGAATTTTTATTTAATTTGTTGGGAATTCTGCAAACCAACTAAAAAATTTCTATTAAAACTTTCTGCAAATGTCTTTTTTAATAATTTTATCATAATCTTTAAATTTTCTTATGTTTGTTTACTACTTAGTTAATTATTTTAACTATTAATTTCATTTAAAATAGAACATAATAATATATAATTATATATATATATATATATATATATATATATATATATATAGATTTTTAATATCACCGGATACTCAGCTAATATAATCTTTAACAAAAAAAGAGTTAATACCAAATAATATAGAAGTAAAAATTTATAGAAGGTGTACTGAAAGAGTAATAAAAGTTTAAAAAACTGTTTCATTTGACGGACAGTTTTTACTTAATTATGCTTTAATACATTTATATTACTTGATATTATAGTGATGTCTGTGCATTTTACACTTATATATACTTTTATAAGACTGTTCACTCTGGCGTTATAAAATTATTATTTGAAACTTTTATAAAATTAAATGTGTTTTATAATTAAATAGACTTAAAAAATAGTGCCCAAATTCTAACAGAAAACATTATTTGTAGTCAGGTAGACCGCAGAAATTAAATTGAACGGTTTTGGTCAGAAATTGTAGAAAAAAACTAAGGTTTTACCATAAAAAGTATTGTAAGCTCCAAATGAATATTCGATCATATCTGAGAAATTTTATGACTACAGATAAAGTTTATAATTTTAAACAGTTGTTGCAATACACTGTGCTTTATTTTCAATAGATATTTCGGGTCGCATTCAATAAATAATAACTGGTGAAAAGGTGAGAAAGTCGACATGAAATTCCTTTCGCAATTCGAGAGGCGTCGGCCATCCGCCGATTTCCGGCTGCTCTTCCTCCTGTAGGGGCAGCAGCCTCGCTCCTCCCCCGGGCATAGCGCTGAGGTTTGGCCATTTACCCGAGCTTAAGCTCCAACACAACGCTAAAACCAAAATCATAAAAACATTAAAGCAGACTTAAAAAAAATAAGGAAAAAAATTCTCTTTTAATGTGAGGAGACCAAAACAAAAGGATAGTAATGCGCTTTTTTTGGAGCTGAGGAGTACCCCTTTTTCAAGCTCCGATCCCAATTGACTGTTCTCGATATTTCACTCAACTTTTCTCTGCAAATAAAAATTTCATGGTGGTAAAATAGCTTTCAATGACACCTATTTCAATAAAAAAAGTTATAAAAAGAATAACATTTAATATAAAATAAAAATGCATTAAGTTTTTTAAAGTTTTTTTATGTGCAGAACGCGGCATAAGCTCAATAACTTAAGAAAAACCGCGAAAAATTTTTTACACTTAGCTATTTTTCATGATTTGATAAAATGTTTTAAAATGGTCAGTAATAGCTGTTTTTTAATTATTTTGTTTAAAATTGTGGAAACATTTGTGAATTTATATAAATGAGTAAGGTTTGGTTAGGTTAACTTTTAACTTGGAAAAAAAAACAACTCACTTACACTTTATATTGTTATAGCTATAAGACTTTGAAAGTTTGAATATTAATGTTCTATTAGAAAAAAAAAAACTTTATTAATTTTTGCTTAAGTTTTTTTAATGAGTAGATATCGCCACGCTCAATAAAATATATAGATTTGAACTCTTTAATAATTGAACTCTTAGTGCATTTTTTTAACCAAACCAGTTTTTAACGAGTTGACTTTTAAAATTAGCAGATGGAGCATGAAATAGTTTGTATACGTTGCTAGTGCTAGGAGGTTGTTTTTGTTTAGATCACTATTTCTGCCACCCCAATAAACAGTAACAATACAATACTTAAGAATAGTATAGGGTACTAAATATTAGCAAGGTCTCTCCCATAGCGAAAATAAAAAATAGCGTATGACGTTTGAATTTTTATAAAATTTTGAATTATAGCTTTCTTTATATTGTTGGATTTGAAAAAAAATACTGAAATAGCAACTTTCAATGCAAAAAAATAACGAAACATATCACTGTTTTGTCAAAGAATACTTTTTGAAATTTCGTGAAAATACTTTATTGTAAATTGTTCGCTTTCGGACATTTATTCATTTTAAACTAAAACAATAGTTATATTTTGTCTTGATTAATAGTTAAGCTATACGTCATAATTAATACATAACAGTGCCACGAAAAATCACTTTAGTGATTTTCCTTCCCTTCAACATTACGCTCCGGAGCCTAACTAGCAAGTTTCTAAGTTTCTGAGTTTCGCCTGTTGAGCGATTTTAAATTTATTTGAAGCTTTAAATACATTAAAAGTTATATTTGTGTTTAGAATTATTCAACGTTTTAAATAACTTTTAAAAAAATTAATTTACAAAAAAAATCACAAACTAATTATTGCATTATTAATTATTCATAAATTTAGTGAAGAACAAGACGAGCTCTGAAACTCCGCAAGCTTTGCTTCGGAACTCTTAAAAACGGAGCCGAGCTCCGTTTTTAAGAGTTCCGAAGCAACTTTCCGGATAGAGTGTGATTTTTTACTAAATTTATGAATAATTAAGAGTGATGAATAGATAGTTTGTAATTTTTTTTTGTAAATTAATTTTTTTAAGTTATTTAAAACGTTGAAATAGTCTTAAAAATGAAATAGAGTAACTTTTATGTATTTAAAGCTTAAGGAAATTTAAAATGCTCATCAACAGGTGAGTTGAGCTCGCAAAGCTTCTCGTTGAAACGGCGGAGCTCGGAGCATATGTTGAAGGGAAGGAAAACACTGAAAGTAAACATAGTTTTTTAGTGGCACTGTATGTATATATGGTAGTATAGCTTTGACTTGCTACGAAAAGTTAGTTAGAGAGTAAAAAGAAACAAACATACCCTAAAGTATTTAAGCAAACAATTTTAGAAAATATTCTTTTAACAAAACACAGTCAGTTATGTTTTACTTTATTTTTGCATTGAAAGTTTGCTACAGAAGACTAAGGTTATTCAGTAATTTTTTTTTCAATAAAAAGACAATATACAGAAACTATAATCAAAATTTTGTGGAACCGAACGTCATACGCTATTTTTTTTTATCCTCTATGAGACCTTGCTAATATTTAGTACCCTATACTATTCTTAAGTATTCTATTGTTACTGTTTATTGCGCAATTTTGGCAGAAATAGTGATCTAAAACAAACAACAACCTCCTAGCGCCGCTGCACGATTTACAAACTAATTGCAGTTTAAGTGCTGTATTGTCTGTCCTTCATTTTTAAATGACAACTCGTTAAAAACTGGTTTGGTTAAAAAAATGCCGCTAAAGAGTTCAAATATTTAAAGAGTTCAAATATTAAATGTTATTGAGCTTCGTGCCGCTCTCTACTCATCAAAAAAAAAACTTTAAACAATTTAATGGATTTTTTTTCTAATAGAACATTAATATTCAAAACTCAAGTTCTATAGCTATAACAATATGAAGTGTTAGTGGGGTTCGTGACTGAAGTTATTTCTTTATTGTTTTTTTTTCCAAGTTAAAAGTTAACCTAAACCAAACCTTACTCATTTATAAATTCACAAATGTTAGCAAATTTAAACAAAATAAATTAAAAACACTGTAGTTTATAAAACGACCATTTTAAAACATTTTATGAATCATGAAAAATAGCTAAGTGTAAAAAAGTTTTTCGCGGTTTTTCTTTAAGGGTTATTGAGCTTATGCCGCGTTCTGCACATAAAAAAACTTTAAAAAACTTAATAGATTTTATTTCTATTAAACCTTATTCTTTATAACTTTTTTTACTATAGAAATAGGTTCATTGAGAGCTTGCCTTTTTGACCACCATGAAAATATTTATTTGCAAGAAAGTTTAAATAAAATAATGTATACAAAAAACAGCTCAAAAATAGATCGGAGCTTCAAGAAAAGGCGGTACTCCTCAGCTCCAGGAAGCATTGCTATCCTTTGTTATTGTTATAGTCTATCACATCAAATACAAAGAATTTTCCCATTTATTTTAAAATATAATTTTTAATGTTTAAATTATGATATAAATTATTGTATTGTTTTAGCGTTGTGTTGGGACTCTAGCTCAGCGGTAAGGGTGTGCCGAACCTCGGCGCTATGCCCGGGGGGTTTCACTTGTCAGAGCGGGGGCTGCTGCCCCTACAGGAGGAAGAGCAGCCGGAAATCCGGCAAATCCGCCGACGCCTCCCGGTCCGATTCCGGATAAGCCGGTGCTCCGCAGCTCCGAATTCCGGACGCCGAATCCATGTCGTTCTCGCCTTTGCACACAGATTATTATTTATTGAATGCGACCGAATGAATTGAAATCAAAGCCGCAGTGCCTTATTGCAACAACTGTTTAAATTATAAACTTTATCTGTAAAAAATCATAAAACCACATTAATTACAGATATGATCAAATATTCATTTGAAGCTTACGATAATAAAAGAATATTTTATGGTAAAACCTTGGTTTTTTTTTATACAATTTCTGACCAAAAGTGTTCAGTTTAATTTATTCGGTCTCCTATTATCTGACTACAAATAATGTTTGCTGTTAGAATTTGGACATGTATTTTTTAAGTCTATTTAATTATGAAAGCATTTTAGTCTTCTAAAAAGTTTACGATGACAATAATTTTTATTAAGCAAAAAACCAGGAGTGAACAGTCTCATAAAAGTATATATGAGTGTTGAGAAATAGCAACGTCACTATAATATCAAGTAATATAAGATGTTATTATTTTTTAAAACATAATTAAGTAAAAACTGTCCGTGTCAAATGGAAACCATTTTTAAACATTTTGATGTACTCTGCTTCTTTCAGTACTCATACATTCTATAGATTTTTTACTTCTATATTATTATTTGTAGTCTGATGTTAGTTGTTTTTTGTTTTAAACATATGAATTACCTGAGTATTCCCGGTGATATTAAAAATCTATATATATATATATATATATATATATATATATATATAAATAACTTATATATTAAATTATGCAATTTTAAGTTCTAAAACTTTAAATTATATTAACCACTAGTCTAAAATAATTAACTAAGTAGTAAACAAACATAAAAATTTAAACATTATGAAAAGCAATAAAATTATTAAAAAAAACTTTAAAAGTTTTAATCAAAATTTTTAGTTGGTTTGTCTTAAAATTCACCAAAACTAGAATTCCAACAAAGTAAATAAAAATTCACTGCAAAGTATAAAACATTCCATCGATTAATTTTATAAGTAAATAAAAATTTTTTTACTAATGGTTAATTATTTCTTTATATTTTGGCGATAGCGAATCAAACGTACTAAGCATAATTAATAACGACAAACAAACATTGCGGCATTTTATTTTATAATAAATGTTATTGTTATTGTTTATGAATGTGTCATTGTAAATTTTTTTAAGTCTGCTTTAATGGTTGTAAGCTTTCGAGAAGCTGCTCAAAAAATTTCAATAGCTTTTCAAGTTATTATTTTATATCCGTATTAGCGCGACTACTTTTTTGTGATTTTAGCGAGTTTATATATTTACGTTATTTTAAATGAAATTAGTTAAAAAATATTGTAAATTCTAGACCATTTATTTTGAGAAATAAAAGTTTTTTGTTTAACATTATTGTTAATGAACTCCAAAAAATAAAAATAAGCAAAATTCACCGATACACTACATTAAACCGCAAATGCACAACCTATTTAGTTTGCGCCATAGTAATTTATATTAGTCAAACAAAATTTTAAAAATCGGCTTATGTATTTAAATCTTAGTTTGTATTTCAAAATTTCGAAATTGAGGTTTAGGCTTTAGGGTTACGGAAAGCTATGCTTCACACTTTAATTTAATTTTATTTAGTCGCAAAGATAAAAAATATCGCTAAAATGAGAAAATAGAACACTGTAATTATTAAAAACATGCAACGTAAAGTTATATGAATACAACAAATGTTAATAAAGTTTTCAACTGATTTTGTAATATGCACTTTGTACTGAAAATTCATATAGGCACCTTGCACTGAAACGCAGTTTATACATAAAGTATGCAATATACATAAGCGTCACCATAATGGATAATTACCGTACTCCTACTTATCTTTCGTAGTATGCAGATCAAGCGATCGAAATTTCGCGCGGTTTCGGTCCGTTGATCTGCATACTACGAAAGATAAGTAGGAGATACGGTAATTATCCATTATGGTGACACTTATGTATAATTGCATACTTCATGTATAAACTGCGTTTCAGTGCAAGGTGCCTATAAACATAAGATATAGCACACACTAACAGTGCTGACTGTGCGAGAAATGCCGTAAGAGATGTAATTTCTTTAAAGGCACAAGACGAAATTATTGGGATTTTTAACAATGATAATTTACCTTTTTTATTAGAAAATTGTTTCTTTTAAAACGTTTACCTGACATTTATATTAATAAAAAATAGCACTATTCTGATAATGTACTCTAATAATCATCTAAGATTTATATGTAACAATAAAAAAACAATGAGTACAGAAATCAAAATAACCGGGTTATTTTTGTCGAAAAAAAACCCGTCAAAATCGACTGAAATTAAACTAAGGAACACTACATATCATTTTTTTATTAAAAATAAAATGCGCGACTTTAATTAGGGGAGATATATATTTTATTAATGAATTTATGAATCATTTTTTTATTTAGTATATTAATGCTATGTTTAGTTTCATTATGTATAAATTAGCTTTTTAGGTTTTTTTTTCATTTTTTTCAATTTTTTTTATTCGAAAAAGATTTGGGTTTTAAGTGTCTTTTTTATCCCGCTTTGTCTTCATTGCTTTTTTTTTAAATAACTACTAAAAACAATACATCATTGCGGTATTTTCCGCACAGTCAGTAATGTTATACTATCAAAAATATATAATATAACGAAAAATGTGCTACTTCTATATAAGAAATTAAATCAGCGTATGCTAGTATAATGAGATAGTTCTTTTAAATGTCACTTTTATAATAATAGCATATTCACTAATTTAATTCTCACGAATTAAAATGGAGAGTAAGTAATTATAATGGTATAACTTAATTTCATATTATATAATATATTCACAAGTGTAATACTGGCTAAATTCGGAAGTGGAAACGGAACAGCCATGTAAAAGCCATTTAAAAAGCTCTTAGTTTTGTCTTGTATTTACAACTTGTCAAAATTAATAAAAAATTAAATTAAACAAAATATTATAAATGATTTGGATATTCTAATTGAGTATATCAAATTAAAACGCCATTATAACCGCTTACTCTGCATTTTAATTCGCGTGAATATGTCACTGCTATGAGAGTGCCATTTAAATGCATTATCTCATTACAGCAGCATAGGCTGACTTAATTTTTATATAGGAGTTGCACATTTTTTAATTTTATTATATGTTTTTTTTTACTAAATGCTATACTCTACGTTTGTAATAAGTTTTAGTGCAAGGTGCCAACAAAAATTAATAAAATTAATTACTACTTATTTTGTTAATAAAAACAGAGTAATCAAATAATATCAAAATAGCTTGCAAAAAATTCCAAACGGAAATAACTCTGATGCTAAAATGTGACGCTTTTCTTCGTTTTTAAAAGCTTTCTTATTAGTTTGAAACGTAAATGCAAGCTTTAAATTCTTTTTCATATGTAAAAAAAAGTTAGAAAACCTGACATGTATAGTACAGGTTGTATAAACATGAAATAAAGTCATTTTTAATATTGTGTTTTTAAAATTTTGAAGATTAGATTGACAATTTTTTCAAAGATTTTTCACTGCAAAGCGTTCATTAGACGCCTTGCAATACAGAGTAAAAATTACTTTTTCACCCACAGTATTTTTTAAAATTACTTATCGAAACATCGAAAATTTTACTAGGCTTTTACTAGGCGAAAATTTTACTAAGCTAGCCTTAGGCTAATGTAGTTGCTCACTAAATACAAAATGTAAACCATATTATGATAATGATTTTTTTTTATTCGAGGAACCAATATTACAGAACCCAGTTGTTGTTCATCTATAGTGAGAACTTAGAAGAAATGGCAATTAAAACATCATGCTTACAGCATTCCTTAAAAATCGTGACATTACCACTTTTTAAATTATAAAATAATTTAGAAAAAAAAATTAATAATAGAAAAAATACTGGCGGAACCCCCCAAAAAGGCAAAAGTCTAAAAAGCTAAGTAAGCTAATTATAATGAAACCCGATAAGTTAGTGCAAATTTTTATAGGTTTTTGGTGTTTGAAAAATATGCGCAATTCTTTAGTCATGTACCAAAATGAGTAAATGTTTATTTGGCTGAAAAACAATTTTAAATTTTTTCAGCATACCCCACCGAAATGTAGATGGTGAATGGCGTTTAACTTTTATTTTATCCGTTATGTTTTGACTCATGTCCATAAAAACTTTTTTAGGCTGGCTAACCCATTGAACCCTTTGAGATTTTTTTCGTTGCAAATCCGCAAAAAGGATTCCGCGCCATCTCTGCTCAATGTTAAACTTGGCACTGATCGTCGAAAGCTACAGAGTTTAAAACACTGCGGTACTCAGGCGAAAGGCCTTTTGCGGATTGGCAGCGGTTTTTAGACAAAAAATCCCAAGACTTAATGCATGAGAAGAAAAGCTCCGCGCACTTTTCTGATTGTATAATGGTAAATACATACACTATATACATAGGAAACAAAGTATAATGTGATAACAGTAGAAAGAGAACGATATATTTTATTAAAACCAAATTTTTTGGCTAAACAATAATTAAAACAATCAAAAATATTACAAGAATCTACATTATATACATTTTGGGCAAGTGTGCCTCGATGCAAAAAACGATTTGCTAATTTAATTTAATTTATTATAAAATTATAAATTTAAAAAATACATATAATTTTAGTATGTGTTTCTTTTACACTATGACATTTGAAATGATATGAAATGTATATTCTTATTTTTTATACTTTTACAAAACTTTTTAAAAATAAGTTTAGTTCGTTTTATTTTAAAATTTAAACAAATATAACCTAAAACTAAACAGATACTTTGTTTACCTAACGATAAAAACCAGTAAATAATAATATAACAGAAAAATATATCACAATTGTCTAACATATTATAAATTTTCACTTTGAATAAACTATCAAAAGAGGATAAGTTTTATCATTTTTCACACAAAAAGTGCAAAATTGGCATCAGTAAAAACAGTCATCTGAATTACTGCCGCATGGCGAACTGGTGTAACGAGATTTGATTAAAATATATTTATCGTAACAACCTCCGTCAGTATTATAACACTGCGTCATCGTTACACCCTACTGTAATACGACCGTCATCGGGGTGATTTTTTAAAAGCAAAGACCTCTTTTGTTAACAATTATTCACATCATCTGACATTATAATTTAATCTGACGAATTTCACGAACAATAATTGTAGTTAAATGCTACCTACTCTTTAAAACCAGTAGTATACTTCAAGAATCGAACTTTATCAGGCATATAAATTATGTTGAATGTAGAGTATGCAGGCATTGTAAGGTCTGAGTAACTATGTTTTCCATTTTACTGAAATAAATGGGCACAAATCGATCTTATTGGGTGTCAGGCATGATATACCCGATATATCCTATTCCCCCAATATTCAACCCTAAATCTAAATCCTAAAGTTTGCGATTATTCCATATTCTTTAAGAAATTTTAAAATCTATAAAACTTTATTTTATATGTATACTGCTCTGTTAAGCTTTATTTTGTCTCCAATGCTTCTAAAACTCTCTTTAAAATGTTCTCAAATCTTGCATTGATTGATTATCTTTTCTATTAAAGAGTTTAAATCTAATTGCCAGGTAACTTTTATTTAACTTAATAAAAATTACCTGGCTATATCTTTATAAAAGTTATCTGGAATAATAAACGGTTTAGTGTTGTTTTAAAAAAAGTTAAAACAGGAAAATCTTTAAAAATATTTCACTGTGTAAATAAAAAGCTAATAAAAAAATTGAATTATTTGTAAATAAATAATATAAAAGTATATAAATACAATTCTTATATTTTGGTCATATTTTTGGGGCGCTCATGTGACAATAGATTGAACATTCCTAAAATTTATTGCCCAAAATATACTTTTGTGATTTATTGCATAATGCACATTTTTAGTTTATTTATGCAAATATTGTTTTCCATATTTCCAATATAAGTTTGAATTTTTTTAAAGAGGTATAACGATTAACTTTATAAAAAATAATATTGCTCTTTAGGGATGCAGCACTTCTTCAAGTTGGCAATTCGGCATAGTCGCTTTTAGGCTATCTTTTGTTACCTAAAACCAAAAAGTTATATATTGTTTTTTTTCATACTTTATCTTCATTGTTAACATTTTCTAAATATTACTGCAATAGAGACGCAAATTTTAATTGCATCTCTTTGCTCTGCTTAGAGGGCAAGAGATTTTATTATTATATAGCATGACAGAAGAAACAACTAGCACCAAGTTTACTATTGCGCAGCGTGACAGCAAAATGTTTTTGCTTTTTACACGCGCTCTTCTCTGAATCATTTTAAAACTTATATTATGTAATGTATTTATTAAGTGTTTCACGTAATAAGTCCCATACTAATAATTGTTCATTTTATGGCCTATAACTGAGGATGTTAAAGATGTTTTACATGTTTGCCAAAAGTTTTCTTGATAATAAAGATTGTGTGATTGAGTTCGCCATTCAGCCAAAAACTGTAAACTATTAATTTGCAGTAGAGAATCAAAATTTAATAATTACAAAAAAAACCAAACGAGAGATAAAATGGTTTGGATTCTAGATTAATTCTTATTAATATAAATAAAAATTGTTGTTAATGATAAACGTGCGTTATACGGAATATACGGTTTGACTAAACATCGGCTTGAATCAAAATTGTTCAATTAAATGTAAAAAAACGTTACAAAAAGCTTTAGATAAAAAAGAGCTTTATGGTTTATTTGGGGTGTAATTTTTTCCGTATAATCTTTAAAAAAACTTTTTTTATTTAATACATAAAAAATTGCAAAAATATGAAATTAAAAGTGCTTAATTTAATTTAAACCGATATTTAATTTTTAAAATAATTTCAATGAAGTTGCAAAGTTTCATTACGAAATTCACGATGAAAACTTTTTTGACAGTCGAACATCTTTTTATTAATTGGACAACTTTTGTACAAATCCATGTTTTATCAATTTATAATATTTTTCATATTACGTACTTCCTATAGTAACAGACTTGCTTTAGGTTCATTATATATTTTGAATAAAACTTATCTATAAATATAAAATTTGAAATCGTAAAAATATTATACCCTAGTAACGAGATCCCAGGCCACGTTTCCGCATTTATTCAAAATCACAGGTTTACTACAGGCAAGGTAGGACTTCATGAGACTGCAGAGGCCACTGAAGTACACAGTGGGCTGCTCCTGATTGAACTGGAGCTTGTTGACTCCGCTTGTGGCGTCCGTTTTGCAGGTTACGTACGGTTCTTCCGATTCAACCTGAAAAACCTATTTAAAATTCTATATATTTTAAATTATGATTTTTTTAGTACTTACCTATTAGAAGTAAAAAAATAATGTCATTTGGGTGGTAACTACGCACTCAAAATAACTGTATAATTTTAAACTATTTTTTAGTGTTTCTTTGATCATCACAGATATTTTGGCCTGTTAATTGAAAGTTATCTTGATTTTTTAAATAGTTATCACAACTTTGCACTCTCAAGTTTAATTGGGGGTCAGGATAGAATAGTGACCAAGTAAAAAATTTTTTACCTGCTTTTCGTATGCTTGTGTTGCTAATTTTTTGGTATATTTTTTCCAGAAGGTACATTCAAACTTATGCACAATCCACAATGCACAAACCACAATACATTAATTCCCTAGAAATGGGTGTTCACACTTACGCATAATGCACTATCAGACTTGGAGTTGCGCTCCAAATTTTCTGCAAGTGGCAGTGCGCTTCGAGTAATTGCAACAGTAGTTACATACTTTAGCAAAACTTTCCACTTGTTCTGTGAGCTCAACAGTGCTGCATACCTTAGCGAAGCAGTCTACGTGTTCTGCAAATTTGCTGTAGCCCTCCCCGCACATGTAGCCGTAGCTGGCCTCCATGGCGTTCATGCTGACGCTCCGGCAGCCGACCTGCAGGGTGCAGCGACTGAACTGATCATAGAGTTGGCAGAGTTTCTGGAAGATCTGGGCGCCCTCCAGGGGCAAAAGACCGTTGGATTGCAGGTTACTGGCGTAGCTGATCATCGGCTGGAGGCAGGACTCCACCAACTCCTCTTCATTGGGCTTGCACGTTCCATTCCCGCCAACGCTTCGAAAAACTAAAACCAAAAAAAGTCGTAAATTAAATTATTTTATATTTTAATTAATTGGTATTAAACTTTCAAGACGATTAGATTGTAAGTTCCTAAGATCAGTTTTTAATTGAAGGAATTTTTTTATTGATTTCATCAGGTATTTAACTATATAGAGTGGCTCTGAATAAGCGTTTTTTAGTGCAGGAAGAGGGTATTAACGCCAATCATATGTAGGGGAAAATTGAGGAACAGCAAGCGATTTGTACATTTTACGGTTTCAAATATTTCAAATATTTATTGGTTAAAAATCTCGACCCTTTCCCTTCCAAAATTTCTTTAATACTTTTTAATATTCTAAAAGCAAAAGCATTTTTGGGGATTTTTAGTTTTTTGCCGCTTTGTAGGTACGGCGCTGCCGGCGCGCTTGGTTCTCTTATTTTTAATGTTTCAATTACACAATGTCTTTCTATTTAAATATTTGGAATGGAATTTTTAAAGTAATTTTTCAATTTTAAATAGTTTTACAATCAAAACATTAAAAGTATAAGTTTAAACTAAAGAACCTAAGAAAATTTACGAGTTTTTCAATTTTTATTTTTTTTCTTTTTGTACCCTCTCTTGTACAGTAATATACGCTTATTCAGAACTAAAGCTAAAGTCTTCCAGGGGCCTATTTCATAAAAATTGCTTGTAATTAATTTACAGCTGTAAATAAATAAACGCATATTTTTCTTTTGTATTTTTAATTAAAATGTATATTAATAAAATTGCGTTTAGAATTTAAAAAATTAAATTGTCTGTAAATTTCATAAATTCCACAGTTACATACGTATTTTTTAATTAATAAAATAAGAAGAAATAAAATGCGTTTATTAAGTTACAATTACAAAAATCTTTATGAAATAGGCCCCAGGCTGAAATTAAGGGCGTAACCGCTCTCCGCCAGAAAGAAATAAACAATAAACCCGCAAACGAGAAAAATTAAAAAAAAGTTTTCAGCGGTTATGTAACCAATTATTATCCAGTTGCGTCATGTGTTTCTCTGCACGTGATATTTTCTCAAGGAACGAGTGGTTACTTTACCACTTATCTATTTTCACCCTGATAGAATTTATCTTTAGTCTATTGACTGTAAATAGAATGAATGACAAACTGTTTACCGTCATTTACGAACAAACAATGAAGGGGTCTTAAAGATTGAATTGAATTGAATTGAATTGAATTGAATTTTATTTTGTTAAAATAACAGGAAACATACATAAGCTAGTTAAAACTGCACTTGAAATTTAGATATTTTTGATTGCTATTATGACATTTTTTTATTTAGAAGATTTTTTATCCCCACTTTTCCCGTTCTTTATATTTAGTTTTTTTTTTAAATTGGATATGCCGTCTATATAAACAAAGCGAAACACCAAAACTTGAGATGTAAATGATTTTTAAGATATGCAGTAACTGGTGGTATACAAAAAGCTTATAAGAAGAATTGTAGTTCACAACAATTGCGCCAATAAAGGTTTCTGTGTAAGTAAGAATGCTAACACATTTCATTGAAACCCTTCAATGTTTTACGCTAAATCAATGTTTTTGTCATTAATAACTTTTAGTCTGTAAAAGTCTTAAGGTGGAACACTACAGTGAAAACCGCACAAACTTTGTACAGTCGCTATTCATTACAGCTGAACCAATTTTTATAAACTGCACACTGCATTAATCCCCATGGCCTGAACATCATTTTTTATATTTTGATGTAACATTAAAATTAAAAATAAGCTGCGGGAATGGTCCACAAAGGGGATTCCGACGAATCGCAGGTTTTTTTTCACAAAATGACATGTAAAATTTTTTGTGCGTGTCGATTTTAAAAATTTTTTTGTGCGTAATTAGAAGACGAGCAGATAAAACTTTCCTGTTGTTTTCAGCAAAATCGTATAGAAATAACCCGAGAAAACCCGACATTTTGAAGGTTTTTTTTATTAACTTTGGAGCCCAATTTCTCAGTAGATTTCTATACGATTTTTAAATAAACAACACCAATGTTTCTAACTCGTTGAGTTCTCCATTTTTATATATAGTTTGTTAAAATCGGTTCGTAAACAAATTTTTATAATTTTGAAACGGATGAATTTGATTTGACGTCCGGAAACTACATTTTGAAACATTTGTTTAAAAGTACTTTTTAACAAAGGTAACTAAGACGTAGCAGTAGCAGAGTGGTTAGAGCGTAGGACTCAGCATGCAGAAGCTCTAGGTTCGAATCCCCCGGGGAGTTATCTTTAACACCAAAAAATTCTTTTTTTTAGTTTTAACTTTTTTTTAAATTTTTTTTAACTTTTTAATTAAAAAAAATGTACATTATTCAATACTGTATTCAACCCAGAGTACGTACTTTAAGGTGGTTTTGAAGTAAAACCGGGGTAGAGTCAGAGTGTCCCTCCTAGGGGAGGTCGCAACCCCCCCTAGCGCCCTCTCGGGGGTCAAATCAAAAAACGAAGTTCGGATTCGTAATCAAGACCCCCGAAAACCCACGAGTGGTTGTTTTTGTAAAAATCAAAGAAATTTTTGGAACTGTAGTGTTCTACCTTAAGAAACCGCATTACCACAAGTTTTTAAAGATATTTTTTTACCAACAAAATATTATTACGAAAATTTCGGTCAGAGTTTACATAAAAATCTTAATTTACATCAGAGTTTTAAGCGTATCGAGCAATGCTATGATTTTAAATACATAAACCGAGTTTTAGTAAAAAAAAACAAATTGTGAAAAAGAATGGCAAGGCCACAGGCCGGGCCGGCCCAAACAGAAAAAATTGTGAGCCGTGGTTAGCTGGAGCAGCCGAGTAAAAAGCTTTTGTAGTTAAGTCGGGGTGAGTCGCGCCAGGCTGGAACCGTACGGGTTTCACAAATTACAACCGGCTTCCAAATATACTTAACATTATTTATTTGTCTAGTTTTGGTGCAATTTTTTTGCCAAACTTGCCTCCTTTTACTCTATTTTTATCTGAAAATTTTGACATAAAAAAAAATAGGTAAATTTGATTAATATACAGTGGACAAAAGCTGAAAAATCTTCTGATTTGTTCTTAACCCTCTTTTACCTAACCCTATTTTTAAAAGCTCAATTGTTATTTAATTATCTTAAAAAATTTTACCATTTTCTATTCAAAAATTGAGTTATTACCAATTATGATATAAAAAAGTAAACCTCTGATTTTATTTATTATGTTTAATTAATATTCTGGATTTAATTACCTTATATATCCCACATTGTAAATATTTTTATTGCAATATTTTTCTTCTTATTTTCATGTTTTTGTCTGCGCAAAAAAAACCTATTTTTTCTGGGCAGAACTTCGAATCGCTCGGAAATTTGGGAATATTAGTCGTTTTTTTCTCACCACAAAACACTAGGAGGGTACAAAACCATAAAAAATAAAAATAAATTTTCTTAAATTCATAAAACAGAAAGGATTAAAATAAATATGCAAAAAATTAATGATGTAATTCGAAACTAGTTTTTTTTTGGTAAAAAAAATGAAATAGTATAATTTGTAATCCCGCCACGACTACAATATATTATTAAAAAGAACCCGCCGTTGAATTGTTTCAAACAAAATCAGCTAATTTCCAAGCAAAAAATTTGTTTTTGACCAGCTGGTTGAAAATATATAGCTTTTTAAAATAAACCCAAAAATTTTTTTTACACAAACGTTTAAAAACACTATTAAATATCAAAATGTTGCTACTCTTCCCCTCGCGGCCGCATTTATACAGTATGAGCAGTGTAAGGCACGATATACACTCTGCGTCTGAGCCGCCATAAGAATCGCAAAGTGTTAAGGATGGTTCATAATTATGACAAAACGTCCTTTGGACAAAGTCGAAAGTACAATTTTAGAAAATCCAAAACGTCCTTTGGACTTTTTCCTTTGGACGAAGTATGAATGCTACTTAGAATTTGTCCTTTGGACAAAATCTAAAGGACAAAATCCAAAAGAAAAAGTCCAAAAAATATGAACACGTTGTCCTTTTGATTTTTTCCTTTGCACAATGTCTAAAGGACGTTTTTACGCTGTATTGTTCTTTGTACAAAGTCCAAAAGACATTTGTCCGTTGGACTTTGTCCAAAGGACGTTTTGTCATAAGTATGAACCAGCCTTAACTGTCATAAAGATTTTTAATATACTTATCAAAAATTTGGCAATATTTGCAGAAGTACTTACAAAATATTATTTGTGACTTTGAATCCTTTTTTCAATTTTATTTTTAAATGAATTTATAAATCGTGACGCAGTAACTTAAGCATTTTAAGCATTATCAATTTTGAACTAATTTGTCCTTTAATCAATTTTAATTGTCTTTGTTTAATAATGGTTGGCGGACAAAGCAACGCAAAAACCGATATTGTATGTTTTAAGGCTGGTTCATACTTATGTAAAAACGTCCTTTGGACAAAGTCCAAAGGAAAAATACACCGTATAAACGTATGTAATAACGTCTTTTGGACTTTGTCCAAAGGACGTTTTTACATATAAGTATGAACCAGTCTTAAAAACGCGACAATTTTTTTGCAAGTTTGTTTTGTATTAAATATACTTTTGTATATGGTATGAATGAAACAATTGGGAATATTAAGTTTTAAATACATTCTGCGCTTAAAAAATATTAAAATTTTTAAAATATTTATCTGGCGAGAAGACGTTTTTAGTTTACAAATAACACTAAGAATTTACTAAATTACTTAAGAACAGTTATTAAATTATTATAGAGCAATTTATTGTCGGGTAAGGAATAAAATCCGCAGTAGAAAACAAGATGAAACCTAAGTGTATCGCTTATGATCAAAGAACTTAAATTTTTTGGTTCTTTTCTTATTGGGGATTTGGCCTGCTAAAATAAGATACGATTGTATCTCGGTAAGGACGCACTTGAAACTGCCTTTCAATGACTGGAGGCAGGTAGGAGGTAGGTAAAACTGCCTTGGAGGCAGCATGAAGGCAGGGTGGAAGCAGGTATGAGACAGGGTGGAGGCAGGTAAAACTGCCTCTGAGGCAGGTAGGAGGCAGGTGACCCTGCCTCCTATGTTGAAGCATATACAGGTTTGGAGGCACGTAGGGGGCAGGGTGGAGGCAGGTAGGAGACAGGTATAGGAGGCAGCAAAAGTTTTTTGATGGAGGCAGATAGGAGGCAGGTAAAAACCGTTTTCCCAATTCGGGCACCCCGTCCTTACCGGGATTAATAATTTAATGTGTTGTTATATAAATTTAACCTTTTAGGATTCTGGCCGCTGCAAATCCACAAAAGGGATTCCGCTTGAGTGCTGCAGTGTGTTAAATTCCGCGTCCGAACTACTGGAAGGCTGAGTTTAACACAATGCAGGACTGGCGCAATTTACCTTCTGCGGATTTGCAGCGCTTTTTGGACGAAAAAATCACAAAGGGTTAAAGCTTATATTGCATTTCAATAAAACAGATAATGTCATTAATGTGGAAAAAAAAATAATAAATTAAATGGTTAAACCATATAATAAAACAACAGAATAATATTTTGACTTACCCGAACCAAGAGTTGAGAGAAAAACGAGTGCCTGAAAAGTGTTCATTATTCCATTAGACAAGAGCATGTCAGAAACATTGCTGTTTCAATTTGAGTAAACCTCTTAAATAACAAAGATTTCAATCATTGCTATTAATAGCACTTCCAATAAGTCGGAGTTTGTATTGTATTGATTTATTTAAATTAAAACCTGAAAAGTAAACTTAAAAACCATGCAAATTATAAAAAATATAGCTAAATATATCTTTGAATAATTATTACTTATTAAATATGATTTTAAAGGCCTATTCATGAAGCATCTTTCCTAATTAATTTCAAAAAGTGAAACCTATGTTAAATTTAACCATATGTAGTTGCAGGCTCAAATCCAGGTTTTTTTCTGTTCAGTTATTTACTTTTATTTTTTAAAAAAATTGGTGGTCGTAAAATTAGTAATAAAAAGAAATAAAAAAATATATATTTGTATAAAATACACCTAATACCAAACGCTTGCAAAAACCTATTAATTTTATTCAAAACAAACATTATTTCATTATAAAATAATATTGTGTTATACATTTAACAAAATCAATTGTTTTGATATTTGTTTAAAATCAATTGTATATTGATATCCAAATTGAATATTTCTCATAAAGAATTTTAGAATTTTTTATTAACAAAAAGCAACAAGAAAAATGTAAAACTAAGATATAAAAATCGTAAAATTTTATTGAAAGAAGCAGTTATTCAAAAAAAACAAGAGTATTAAGTTGATGCTAAAAAATGATATATGCGCTACGCCTCCCAGAAATATTTATTGGTGTCGTCTGGAACCTCAATTTTTTTCTGACAACATAGCGGTTGGTTGCGATTTCGTTAAAGTTGTTTTTTCTTCTTTTAAGAAACAAAGATTTGAGCGTAAAATAAAAAAAATCTATATGATTAAAAAACTTCAGTTAGATTTGTTTTTCTTTAATGTAAAAATTAAAAAAAAAAACAGAAACCAGTTACAATCGAAAACTAGAGTTTTAGAAATAAATTTTTGTTAATAGATGTTTCACATACACATCAAATAAAAAAATAAGATTATTAAAAATGCAAAAGTTAAATAAAACCTAAAAACTAAATTTTTAGAAAAGGTTTTATTTATTCGAAATTTTGTACAATTTTAGTAATATCTTAAAATAAAAAAGACAAAAGTAGTTTATTTTCAATTTTAATGAGCTAGTTCGTTAAATACGGTTTGAAAATTTGAACGGAATGTTATTTTGCCTTAAAAGCTTAATAAAACTTTTAAAAAATTCTCTTCCGTGACATGTGACATGAGGTGAGCATGAGCTTGGATTTTTCATTTACTGGAAAAAACTGGCGAACCGAATTACAACCCCCGAACCTTATTCGAAAGTCAAGAATCCGCGACGGGAATTCGGAGGCTGACAGTTGAGTAGACAAGAATGGGATAAGAAGCCTTGTTGATATAATCTGAGTAAGTAAACAATTAGTCTCCCCAACTGGGGCCACCCACTAGCTTATCAGCAACGGGTTAAGCGGGAATGAGGGAGTTCCTTATCCGCCTCTGATTCCGTGAGTACCGCTCAAGCCGATCCATAGCCTTTCGCGGTGTGTTCCAAAAGGATGCTCCTGCATTTTTTTATTACGTAATAAAACAGTAATCCTCAGCGGCGTAAATAATTTACCAAATTTAAATCCAGCATTTGGAACTTTACGTTAATCTTAAACAGAGAAAATATGGTAATGAAGCCCAAATATTGTTAAAAAGACGTTATTTTTTCAAAAAATTATCAATTTGATATTAAGTTCAATTGATTTGCCAGGGGAAATAAAAAATTCTTAATTGCTACAGCAACAAAAGTTAAAACGAAGGCTTTTATGATGAAAATAAACGTTTTAACTTTTGTTGCTATGTAGCAATTAATTTGACATTAATCTAATTTTTTGGTTTTGTGTCATAAGCAAATAATAAAGAGCAGGTATATAAGATTTTACAAGACAGATGATTTGCTATAGCTTGTATTACAATTTTGTTTAATTTTGAAAAATATATTTTTTCAACATACTAAAATACTTGAGTATCCTCAAAAATCTTAATAAATCGGGTATTTTATAATTTTAAGAAACATGACTAAGTAAATATGCCTAAGCTTCTTCTTAAATAATTAATCCATAACATTTTTGAAGGTGCATTTCTATTAAGAGCTGAACATTATGTTATTTTAACCGTATTTAATGCGTTAACTTTTTAAAACAAACAACCACCCCTGTTTGCCGTCCTCTAAATGAAAATCAGTATTCAACCTATGTTGTTATTCAACCCACGCAGCAGCAAAATTTTCGATGGAGGTAAGTAGGAGGCGGGTAAAAACCGCTTTTTCCAATTCAGGCACCCCGTCCTTACCGGGTTAACGGCCACAATTAAATGGGTAAAACGTATGAAAACACAAAAAAATTAAACGTATAAAAAATAATGCTTGTTTTTCCTTTTGACGAAGTATGAATGCTACTTGAAATTTGTCCTTTGGACAAAGTCTAAAGGACAAAACCCAAAGGACAAAAAGTATGAACACGTTGTCCTTTGGACAAAATTCAAAAGACAAAGTCCAAAGGACAATTTGACGCTGTGTTTGTCCTTTGGACAGTCCTAGTACTTTTTCCGTCCAAAGTACGTTTTGTCATAAGTATGAACCAGCCTTAAAGGAATTTGACTTTAATACAAAAAATTTTTGTTAGGAAAACAAAAATAAATTTAACGAAATTTCTGCCTCACTATAATGCTTAGTACAGTGGTACGCATAATCATTGCCCGTGGGAAATGAAATAATAAGAGTTTGTTAACAAAACAGAATAATAGTATATGCGTATTCAGGCAGCGAAGAGATTTTTAGCTCTACTGAAAATTTTTAGAATGTCATCTCATTAGTCGTTGTTGACTGAAACACAAAAGATCAAGTTTTCTCTGCAGAATAAATATTTTCGTTTAAAAAGCAACGTAAAAAATATATTTAGTTTTAATCAACAGCTAATTGGGCTAACTTTCTACATCTTATTTAACAAGTAAAAAATATAATATTTTCATTTATACACAAAAACTTACAGCTAGCTGCTAGTATAATTATAATTTAAGTCAACATAATAAACTAGAATATCATAAATAAATCAACTTACAGCTTTTAAGTGGTCTCAAGTAATCATTTTTAGTCAAGTTTAATTGACTTGTCTGAGTTAAAAAATCTAACCTTGCAGCATAACAAAATGAGTGGATATTTTTCGAATAAATGGAAAAAAATTAAAAAAACAGAAAATAACGTACATCCAAAAATTCAAACCATTTTTTTAATTTAACGATTGTTTATCTATAACATAGTTGAAGGAAATAGTGTTGATTTTATTTTAAACCGACATGTTTCGGTCTGATGATGACAATTAGAATGGGGCTATCTCTTATTCAGCATTGGTGATCTACAAAAAAATTTATAATCTTATGGCTTTGATAATTTTCTAATATCAATTAAACAAATTGCCAAAAAAATGTGTTATGAGAAATAAATTTATGTTCCTTAAAAGTAATTCCAAGATATTTTATATTATAAACAAATAAAATAAATATAGCCTCCAAATCATACAAATATACGGCGTAATATTCTTTACGTAGACAAACCAAATAAATGAATAGCCCAAAATTAAAAATAAAATCAAACAAGTTTAAAAATGGCTACCCAATAGTGTATTTTTTAATGAATCATTATTTTAAAAAAATACTAATTTAATATGGATTTATGAATTTGTTTCTAAAAACGAATGTTTGATCAGTACCAATAATTTATTATTACTCTTTAAAATTTGGGATCCAGAACGCTAAATTTTTCAGATATACTTAAAATTATTGACAAACCATAAAGATAAAATTTAATTACATATCTGCTAAAGAAACCACCTAATTTAAACAATTTCCAAAACAATTTCAAAACAGCTAGAGTTAAAATAAACTCTAACAGAATCGGTTTGAAACTTTATAATTCAAAAAATAAAGTCAAATTTATCAAAACAAAAGATCGGCACCAGCTCAAAAACCCAAAAGCGGGCCCGGCAACAATTCGTCGGTTCTGTTTGCGTCCGCCGCCGCGGCGGTATTGGCGCGGTGGAAATCCATTCCAAACGGCTCCCGTGGGAATGGTCACGTTCTGAAATAACGAAGAAAATGGACGGCCGTCGCCGCCCGGAGGCCGATAACCGACAATTCATTAGCGAAAGGGACTGAAAGGATAAGATTCGATAAATCCCAACTATTTCCATATCGACAACATCTGCCAACTATTCTATTTTCCCCGCCACCCGCTGGAAGCCTAATTTAATTGCGGGATTGGGGGCCTCGTTTAGTTGCCTTGTTCTTTTTTTTCGGCGCTAACGGCCAATTTTGCAGCAACTACGCCCTGTTTATGGCGTGCATTATCGCACTTTTCTATATTTGGAAGCTATTCAGATTGAAAATCTCAACAAAAAAATCTCGAAACGCTGTTTCTTTCAATAAAAAAAAAATTGAAACAGCAAAAGCAAATTAAATTCTTAGAAACCAGAACAAAATTAGTGATTTGAAATATTTATTCAAGTAAATTATATTAATTAACTGTATTTTTTTAAAAATTAAATTTTGCTTTATGAAATAGTAAATCTATTTTATTGTATGTTTTCGCTTTTTGGTTATTATTTTTTAATTTTAAGTGAATGGTTGATAAAATTTTTTTGTAAAATGTGTGAATAATAAAATCATATCTACAGTTTTGTTTTTCATTAAATTGTAGAAAAGTCTCAGTTCTGTTATAGCTTAAAACTTATTAAATTATTATAAAAAAAATTTTTAATATGCAAAAATATAATAGCATTTTAAAAGCTTTTCACTCTTAAAAAACTTTGGTATGCATTAAAAAAGAGTTTAAAAAACGTGTGTATTTGTCGGAAAAATTTGTGATATAGCTAACTACGCAATCATCATTTTTTAAAGATTTTTTGGCTGAAGATCCTAAAAACACACTGATATAAGTTTTATAAAAATCTATTTCTTTTCTGACGACCTAATATTACTATAACCTTATCCGTTCAATGAAAACACTTAAATGTTTTTAAACACTAAAAATTTATTTTGGACAAAAAATATTATTTAAGATCAAATAAACAGAAAAACTATAAAATATTATTCTTGTTTTCCTTATCTTTTTCTTCTTGTTTCTTTCGATACTGTACAGTAATATTAGCCCACGACGATGACGTCTTAAAAAAACGACCAGTTTTTTCACCCTGGAGATGCAACTAATTTAGGTTAAGCGGGTATTTAAGCCCTAATTCCAAATTCACTTACCGAGTAAGAGAAAAACATCTTTTCGTCCGATAATTCGGAAAAATAAAGTGCACTTTAGTGATTTGCCCGGTTTCGCTATGCGATTATGAATTATTTGCAAATTGTCACAAAGAGCTTTCTTCTGAAAAAAATTAAGGCATTATTTTCCAATTACTTAGAGAATTAACATATAGTACATAAAAATTTACGGAGGTCCACAAACATTACTTTTGCGTGGAGACCCATTATTAAACTTTGAATTTAAAACATGTTTTAAATTTATTTAGTAATTATCTTCAGCTTTTTTTACATTTGCTTCATTTTACTTTAAGACATGTTACAACAGTTTATATTTTCACAAAATTTAAGGAATTGTTAAAAAACTTTTGTGCTATTCATGCATAAGACATAATATAACAATTTTATTTCGGCCCAAAGGCTAGCATAATAAAACATACAAATCATATTGAATACCACAAGATATTTTCTGTTGCCAACATGAGTTTTTATTAAATGACTTATTATATGTTTTAACTCTTACCTTGAACAGCTTTTCCAAAAAATCTACAAAAACCAAAATTAAAATCTGTTAAAACTATCTAAACTCAATACGCTGCAGCTTTTTCTGACACAGAATTATTACATCGAAAGATCATATGATTACTCCGCGAAATTGGTTTTTAACTCTCACGTTTTGATCTCAATTCCGATATTCGAGAGGTTTTGAGACGCCTAAATAAACAATATATTCTAATATTTCGGACGTCGAATAACGCGGAGATGGACATCTAGTATTCGCTACTGCTAAGTGAATCAAAACCTTAATATAATTAACGTAAATGTGACTTATATATTTATATCGGAGGTGTTTTAAATTCTTAAAAGAGTCATAGTTTTCTGTAGTGAATACCGATTGTGATACTTTATACGCTGGAACGACTACACATCGTGGTGTTGTTAATCAGGACTTTACGTTAAAAAAGGCATAAAAATTTTTTAATTGAATTATTTGAAATCATTTAAAAAACAAAACATAAAAGAAATAAAAAGCTTTTTAAGAACTTAAAATAATTTACATCGGTTAAAAAACACTGTAATACATTTTAGTAACTGTTAAAAGTTTAATTAAATAAAACGTTTACTACTGATGTTTTTACCGTTTAATATCATGCTCCGGAGCTGCAGACATTTAATGCGAAAGAAAATAAACGAGTTTACAACAAAATTTTCGCACAATGTTTCATGCATTTTGCTTAAAATATTCTTTAACTTAGAACTAAAATAGGGCAATGTTCCGAAAAACGAAAGCTTGGAACATCACTAGTGTTTACTGTATTTGATTTGAGAACAACTATATCTTTCATAATTTTTAAATCATCGCCAAAATGGCTTTCTTGATTTGAGAAATGTATTTTGAATATGTTAATCCTTTATTAGGATAACCCATGTCATTAGTTTTTGAAAATTTTAACAATATATTAAATTAAAATAAGAAAACACAAAGTTTAATGATGTTTTATCAAATGGCATACCACAAATTTATTTATATTGTGAATTTGGACACTTTGTGTATTCCGAGGATTTGGGTTTCGGTTTTTTAATTAAAACTAACTCAATCAAACACTTCAAGAGGTCTTCGTGATCTATTTTATTTACAAATGATTTTTATAAAGAGCAAAAAAAATTAAAGAATTTTATGCACACGGTGTTTGCAATTTATTTTCTTGAATAATTTGAACAACTAGCTTTATTTGATTGAGTATACATAGCACCACAAATTCAAAAAATATGGATCTTAAAAGTTTTGTTATTGTGTATTATTGTGTAACTATACTTTATATAGTTTTACACAGGCGGATGTGAATTTCGCGTATTTAACTTATTAAAATATTATTCAAAACTACAATAAAATAAACGAATAGCAATATCAAAATCATTTCTTTTTTAAAAAAACGAAAAAGTTTTGTTATTGTGTATTATTGTGTAACTATACTTTATATAGTTTTACACAGGCGGATGTGAATTTCGCGTATTTAACTTATTAAAATATTATTCAACACTACAATAAAATAAACAAATAGCAATATCAAAATCATTTCTTTTTTAAAAAAACGAAAGCCAAGTTTCCAATTATTGCCAAAGTATTATCTTTTAGATATTAAATGAAAATTCGGTGTGGTTTGATTGACAATTTTTAAAATTGGTTATTTTTCTAACTGGAAATATTCGAACCCATCCACTTATATTCTTTTGTTTATCATCTTGTCGTTGTATACATAACTGTCATTTGGTAAGGGCTACGAATTTTAATAGAAAGTAATGCCACTATCAGTCAAAAAACTATAAACAGAATAACAATGGTAACTTCAAATTATGAGTATTCAAAAAAAAAAAAAAAAACTGGCATAAACATAATGAGTTCAATGCTTCAGTTTTTATTCTTATATTTCTAAGTACTTTTTTGTACTAAAAAAACTTAATTGAAAAAAAATTTTAACGTTAATAAATTAGTTATTTACCAGTGGGTATATAAAACATAAAACTAACATAAATTGTTGAATAGCTGAAAGTCACAAAATAAAAAAAACTGTTATGTGATAAAAACTTAATATAAAAATTAGTGTTTGTACTGAAATTTCTTGCATTGGTGACAAAAATCGATTTTGTGCTGTTATATCTCACTAACAAAGTGGAACATTTGTACGAAACATATCCCAGCATAACTTTTAGACACTTGGCTATTTCATTAAATAGTTTTAAAAAATTTGTTTTTTTATGACGTTATCACTACAGTCAATAAGTTAAAAAAAGCTGGTGTAAAAAAACAAAATTATTTTATTATTAAGAAATAAAAAACATTGATTATTATGCTGTTAGCACAAGCCATTCAACGTATTACCTTAAGCGAAGTTGGTTGGCTGAATTTTGTTCAATAACGTATAAACCCAAGCGGTTTTGCGATTTTTAAAGAAAAATTTGTTTTCAAGTCGCGATTATTTTTAAAGCACTTGATTGATACTTTTTGCACACAAGATAAAGATTTTAAAATTTTTTAGTACAATTTTTTCTTATAAAACTATGCATGATTGTTGTATAATTTTTTTATGTTGTGGGTTGACAGTACCAAAGTTTTAAGGACCAGACTTCTGAACAATTTTTTTATATTGCAAAAACCGCATACATTTAACATGTCATTAAAAAAGCATTACGCTTTCGTCTATCAAAAAAGAACCAATTTTGCTCAAATTTTAAAGAAATAATCCAAAAGGCTTGTGCATTCCAAACAGTGTTTCTTATTTTTGACCAATAAAAAACTTTTGCCGTAGTAATGACGTAAAAATAAATAATTTTTATAACCATTTCAACGACCACCTACGAGCCTGAGCTATGCTGGGGTATATTACCCGGAAAAATCCTCCAGTTTTTTAGGGAGATAGAACAGCTTAAAGCCAAGCTTTGTCGCCAGTTTACGAGAATTTTGTACAGACATTACGTTTTTCTTTTCAAAAAACATAGTATCTACACTATTTTAGTTGTGCAACGGTATCGGTATTTAAAACAGCGAGAACACATTAAAAAATTAATACTACCAAGCTTCCACTTCCGGATACAAGTTCCTTATTATCAACTCCAAGTTCCAGCTGAAAGTTTCAAAATCTCTTATTCCCTTAAATCGTAGAAAAGCATTCAAAAATTCCTTGTCCTTGGCGTATTAGTACATAAATGGTTTAACGCTAATCTCTATTTGTTTTTTTTCAATGCTTCAGGTTTACGATTTATTTTTCACCCATTAAACCGACTCCAGTTGTAAAGCCACCATAAGTTTTATTGTTTTTGGCTGTTGAAGAATTTTAAGTTTTAAGGTCATGAGAACACAAAATTTTACATTACTGTGACGTGATCAATACAAGCAATACGAAACGGTGAACGGTTTATTTAGAAATTTAAAGCATAATCGTTGTTTTTTTAATTTTTATCACGAAAACCAATTTCAACCAGTAAATGTTTTATTTAAAAATTTAAAATGATGAATTTTTTAAAGCCACAATTGGTATCGCTTTTTTATTTATCTATTAATTGGCATAAATCTGTATCTGTAAATCTGCATAAATGGAAACTAAACTATGGTATTAGAATTCACCAGTGTTAATAAAAAATTTACCACGTTTGTGTTGTCTTTAGTACCGATGTTTTTATCTGCAATCCCAAACATCAAGCTGCTGAGCTCCGGGCATTTTAATTGAAAGTAGCTCCGGAGCTTCGCTCTTTAAATGGTAATCTAAAGCTTATTTAACCCTAAAATGTGTTTTAAGTTATTGTAACCGTATTTTTAGAATTATTATTTTATAAGTTTCAAAAAATCGAAAGTTAGTTTATAAAAAATTCAAAAAAATAATCGTTTTACTTTTTAATTATTTTAAAAATTAACTTAAAACTATTGCGGAGCTCCGGGTTTACTCCGAAGTTTCGGGAAATAGCATTATTTTCTTAACTCCCAAGATGTTTCCTTTGGTTAGAAAACTTCCAGTTTTAATAGGTGAGTGCGACTATGAATGCGGACTTTGCGGTGTTAGCGCTTTTCTTCGTGATAAAATCAATATTTCTCTGCAACAGTGCAGCGCGTATTTTACTGCACAAGACAATTTGCATACGCATATAACGTCTTCACAACGGAATTTAATGGCTCGGTGAAAAAGTATGTAATCGAATCTTCGTATCTCATACTATGTTTTATAAGTCATATGTACACAATCATAAGTTTTGTCACGTAATAAAACATAAAAAAGTTATGTTACACATAAAAAACACACGTGTACTGACTACAATTTTTTGTTTGATTAACATGTTTTGATCACATTGTTATTATGATAAAAAATATTAAAATACATAACAGAAATATGAGTATTAAACCGATAAAAAGAACTTTTTCACGTGCAAAACTCAAAAATAAAAATTGTTTATGGCGGGAATAGGATTTGTTCAGAAGATAAGTATGATTTATTTATTTTTTGGTTTAAATTCATGTACAAAAATACACAATTATTTAAGGACTAATAACTTTCTCAAAAATATAATTCTGATCTGACAATCAATTATCGGCAACTTTAAAAGTTGTAACTTTTAAAATATGGCTTTAAAAAGCTAAATAGACCAATAGAAAAGACAAAAGGGTGAACAATGATCAAATAATAAAAATCTCAAAACCAAAAACAATTACTATTGTTTTGGTTCTTTTGAAAAACAGCAATAAAACTCAACTTTGTGATTGTATTAGTGGACGCAAAAGAAAAATAATTTAAAATATTAAAAAAAAACCAACAAATTTAGCTGTATTTTCGGGGATTAAACTTGATTTCAGAGCAATAATTTTTCTTAAAATTCTTATTGTATTTTTTAAGAAAAAGAATCATTGCATTGTATTTTAAAAATTAACAAACAGATTTTGTTTTTAACATCGAAAATCTATTAAAAAAATAGACAAACTGGCAAAAACAGGCTTTTTATTAACTATAACAAACACATCAGCTGTCATTATCGTTTGTTAAGGTATGGATCTCCAGTAAATAAGAACACCAATTCAATATTAATAATTTAAAAATATTTAGATGTTAATTTTGAAGCAAATGTGTAAAAAAGTTGAAATTTTGTTATTTTTTGTTGAATACTGAAAAAAAAACTGTTTTTTCCCCACAAAATACAGTCGTATAAAAAAACTAACGAGTAAAAAATAAAACTGTATGGTATTTCAAAATTAAAAGCATGCGTCCTGCTCTAAATTCCACAAAAGATCAAATAATAGATTATTGTTTATAAGTAACAAAGTTTACATAATATAATGCACAGTTCTGAAGTTTCGACGTACATTTTTAATCTATAATGTGTTAACATCGAAAGCCGAACCATGCTATAGTTGTCTGTTAGCTGCAACTTCTATGTCTCCCTCCTTTCTTCACACTTTTGCTTCCTTTTACCTGCCTCTAATGCTACATATGTAATTAGCCAACCTTTAAACTACCTAGCATTTGCCTCCCATTTGCCTCATGCCTGCCTCTAAAACAGCTTATCCAGTTTGTCAAGTTTTCCGTTCTGAATTAAAAAACAATTTGCCCCGTTTGTGCGACGTAAACAACAAGACTGTACAATTACGCTGCACCCCATAAGAAAAAATGTTTTTCGTGTTATCCATCAAGATCTGAATACTTTATTTTTTCTACGATGCCTATGATGTTTACGTTTAAAAGACACCTTTCATACGTTTGAATTGAAAGTAAAAATGTGGGCATCGCACGCCACACCAAAAGCAAACACAATCGTCCTGATAACCTTACGCATAAAAGAATTTAACGATAACGCGACAGTTATAAGCATTCTGTGCTCAAAACTTTGCAACCCGTTGTATTTTAAAACTTTACTGCTTCGCGTCACTTTTAATGTAAAAATTGTTCTACTGAATTTTAACTTTTAGTTTTCTTGTTTTTGTTATTTGTTTTTTTATTTAAATTTTTTATCAGAAATTCTCCACACAATGCGTTCTCTGTAGATCAAATATTTTTAACTGATAAAATTCAATGCCCGTTTATACTTTTTAAATAAAAAGGTTACTGTTAAAAAATATTCAATAATAAAATAACAACTTTGAAAAAATATGACTTCTGTTTAAACAAAAATATGTTTAATTCAGCATTAAAACTTTATAGTAAATTTACAATATTCTTGATTTTTTTATATATGCGGCATATTTTAAATATATTAGCGCAGGTACTTCCTCGCTTTGCCTCCATATATGATAAAAGGTTTAAATTTTTTTATCAAAATTTATTTCGTCCAACAAAAAGGTCACAAATATATTTTAATTTTTGATTTATTAATTAATTCACCAATTTCTGTGATCGATTCTTCCCCAATTACCTAGGTGAAACCTTCGTCTCAAGGTGATGATATTTTCGTCTGACGATGTAGCGTTTAAACTTTACTGCGGTTAGCTTTATGTATCACAAAAGGTCGTATTTATGTAGGTCTTAGGTGGTACGTACTATTCTGTGCATGATTAAAATTTGCATAATTGCTACCGTACAGTTTTAATCATTTCAATTTAATCATCCAAACCACCTAGGTATGATCCAGGTGATACGGAGAGTTAACCGCAGTTTACACACCATAGTTTTCAGACCAACTTACCACCACCGTGGGACAAAGGTTTCACTGTGGTGATGAGTTGAACGGGTTAAAGTTAAAGTCTTTTAAGGTAGAACTTCACAGTTTTTTTTTGACGACAGATCTTTTTGGATTACATGTTACTATACGTAGTTTGACCTGCTGATTCAATTTTTGACATTCATTTTTCTGTAAAAAAATGTTATCATCCACAATCATAAAATAACATCAATAAAATACATGTCAAAAATACAAAACATTAATAAAGTTTATTACCAAAAATATTTTATTTGTTTCATTTTCTATTTAGCGTATATTAAATAATAAAACATTTTTTTTAATTAAAAAGCTAAAAATTAAAAAAAAATGGTCGAGCCGAACCCATGGATCCGAGGATCCGGGTGCGACGTACTAACCACTCGACTACTAGGTCAGCTGAGATTTTCAACTAAAAGCACCTTTTAAAGGAATGGTTCAAAATGTAGTTTCTCGGCGTCAATTAAAAAAAATTAAACGAAAATTTAAAAAAAATGATTCGTTATTTTTAAACGAAAATTTGGAAATAGTTAGATATAGGCTTTTACCATTTTTTTTATTATAAACGATTAAAAAAGGACTTCAGGATTTTTTTACTATATATTTTTGTAAAAAAAAGTCTTTTTTGCAATTTAAAAAAAATACTGAGATAATTTTGAATCCAAACGACCTCTGAAATTTGCCCCTTATATTACCCTAATTTATTATAAAATTGCGCCCAAAAATAACGAATCAATTTTTTTAAAAGGCCTTATTGTGGTTTTCAGAGGTCGAATCCATGGACATCTGTTGCGAACTGGACAAACTTTTCGGTGATGTTTTTATAACCACTGGATAGCACAAAGTCTTAATTTTTTATAGTACCTCACTTTTGTGGGCCAAAAATTAATATTTATGATGATATGCAACTTGTAGTCCAAGTGTTCAAAAATGTGAAGTTCTACCTTAAGCTAAAATTAAAGGCGTAACCGATTTCCGTCAAAAAGAAATAAAAAATAATCGCGAAAACCCAGAAAAATTAAAAACAATCGTCAGTAGTAATGTAACCAATAATTATTATGTTAGATAGATAAGATGAAATCACATTTATTTTGCAATATGCCGAAACTTACTAAAGCATTACTTATAAATGCACTTTCCATAAGTAAGCACCATGTAAGTATAATAGTTATATCAAGTAATAAAAAGTTTGTCTTCTATTAATTATCTTGTTGCGGACACTTTCTTAATACAAATCTCATCTTTAATATTTTCACAGAGTTTTTTAAATTTATTATTCAAAAACTTTTCAATCAAACCAGTTAGTAGAATCATCCATTTTCAACCCAACAAGTTTTATTTTTAAACAATTTTGCATTTTTTATCAATTCAGTGAATTTTCAGATCTTATCATTCTTTTTACAAAAATCAAACCGCACACAAACTAACAAAACTTAATGTTGCCTCGAATGTTTTTCTGTAGGTGAACAACGAGCAGTTACTGGACAACCATTACAGTTTCACCCTAAAGGAATTGATCTTTAATTTATTAACTTACATTTACTCAGTTAATAACAAAATTTGAAATCAATGTTTGTCACACATTGTAGGCTTCAAGTTCCCATTTTAAATTTAAAGTCAATTAAAATATAGTTTAAATACTTTTATTCAGAAAACAAAAATATTCTAATGGGCGAGCGACGAATGGTCTTACCGAACGAAAACGGTAATGATGGCAACATCTACTACATGTCCCATTCCGACGGTTACGTTGAAAGTGGGCGTGGCCGCTACGCTCCCAACGGCGACATCGAACGACCAATCAGCGTCGTTCCGCTGAAAAGAGTTGTCGACGACCCGCAAAGGAGTTACCGCAGGGAACCAAAGGAACCGATCGGGGATTATAACAACTACCATCGGAGTCACAATCAGACGGCCCCGTATGAAAAGAAAAGCGAACCTTTGTGGACTTTGGAGGACGAGCCTCCGCTTGATGAAGCAACCAGGTTAGTTTGTTTGTGGAATATTATAACTAAATTTCTTTATTATTGGAAAATCAAGACTGGTTGTATTCAGCAGAAAAACTGTTATATATTGACTAAACAAAATGAAAAGAATCACAGAGTCATTTTCAATAGGGGCGCATCAACCAGCAAATTTCAGGAATATCACACGTGAGCAACACGTGGAAAAATACTTATTTATAATTTTGCGCAGGATTATTTTCGTGAACAATGCTCGGTGAATTGTTTTCATCTTTAATACAAATTTTAAAAAAATTGTATGAAAAACAAAATTTTAGAGCTCCTGTCACGATTTTCATGGTGACGTTCAAAATCCTCATAAAAATTGTGTTCAATCCTCATGACTAAATTTTAAAGAAACAGTGTTAATTCGCCATGACAATAAAAAATGCGTTTGCAAACTAAGGTTTGCTTAAAAAATTTGGTTTTAATCATTAAAAAAAGTTTTAATTGTTTCTTAAGCCTCAGAGAGGCCTTAAATTCAAGCTATAGGCAAATAAAACCTAGCTCAGATCGATGATTTACAGTATTGAATCGACTATTGAACACTAAAATCCATTTAAAATTCTCAGCAAAAACTGTTTAATATTAAAAAGTAATTACTATAGCTTAACAATTGTTTATCAAATTACTAAATTTGAAAAAAAGTAGTTTTTTAAAAGAATAAATTGGATTAATTTTTTATATTATCTAAATAGGTAGGAATTAAAAAAAATTATGCGTTCTTATTCGTTTAAAAAAACACGTCATAACCGCGCAATTTTAATTGGTCATCTCGTGTCTCTCATGCAAACTGACAAGGTCAGCCAGATATAATTCAACCATAAATTTTATCATGATAAATTTTATTTGTGTTTTCATAGGGAATTTATACTGTTTATGGAGATTTTGGCCCATGGTAAATTACTCCATGGGATTTTTTACGAGCCCATTTTTCATAGACTCATCTCCCTTAACAAAACATAATATACTATATACTGCATTGTTACGAGATAGATGTTACCCTAAACCTACACAATTGTATAATATTTAAATTATTAACTCGATTTAATAATGCAAAGTGAATAATTTGTAGACTAAAAATTCTTAAAAGGTGCTTTCTGCAGATCATAGGGTACTTGATATTAATCTTATAGTCTATTGCAATCTGGCCATACATTAAAAAAAAATTTGTATTGTATTGTATTGTATTTTATTTCGTCTAAGCAGGGACACACATAAGCAATAGACACATTTCAGTGAATTTGTATGCACCTCGAAACAGAAGACTAGTAATAATATGAAATACATTAAACCAAAAAGTCAGCCCACCAACTGCTTTTGTCCCAATAGGATTGGCGACTCCCACGGAAGATAAGCGATCGGCACCCTAAAACAAATTTAGTGAAGTATTTCAAGATTTGCAAAAAATAAATACTTATAAACATAATAATTAAGAAATATTATATAAAGAAGTAAAAATGTTATATCACATTATAAAAAGGAATTTTGTGGTTTTACTACATTTTTTTTAATTTTTAAGCATGGTCCCTACAGTAATTGTAAAACAATTCAAATCTGTAAATATTTTAAATCAGTCAGGTAAATATCGTCTGTACAAAACTGATGTAAACTGGAAAATTTTCAGGGGGAAAGTCTCACTAACGTTGCGGTCGATTTATAGAAAAGTTTTATCAATGTATATAGTTCAATGTTGGCGTGTGGCTGTACACATGGATATAAATATCGTCTAAGTCAACTTTTTCTTTTTGCTAGTGAAATATACCAGCGTAAAAATCTTTTAGTGCTAATAATTTTGTACAAACCTCAGTGGTTTAATGTATTTTAAAAAAAAAACACATTTTTATAAAAATAACCCTGAGGACCTGGATTCGACTGATGGTAATTGTAGTCACTATTATTCAGCGCATTCTCGCCGCGGACGTGCTGACCTTTGGTAAATTTGAGTTCTTCGTCATTAACGTCAATATCATTACAGTTAACTAAGCTTAGGCCTGGGCCTACGTTTTGGCTTAGGCTTTGGAATAGGTGTATCGGTTTTAGCGATTTTAAACTTTCCCTCCACTTTCAAATTTCCAACTGTCCAACTGTTTCGACTGTCCAACTTTCTTCAGCTCCAACAAACACTAAATCTACTATTGGAATTTAAAATGTATTTGTTTAAAACAAATATTTTTAGAAGAATAACGGTGCGCACTTGGAATCGAGTGATGGCGATTGTATTCACCGTTATTGAGCTCATTCTCGCCGGAGCTGTGCTGGATTTCGGCGGTGCTCGGTTCTCCGTCATCAGCGCCAACATCACCACCGTCAATTACTTATTCTTTAGCAACCTGCCCTATGGAAGTTTCGCCATCCGCCAGCAGTTGGACACTTCCATTGCCTCCATTGCCGTCGGAGTCTTGGGCATCGCCACCAGCTCCATTGGGGTTGGGGCTTTTCTAGCCGGAAAACGAGGTCTGAAGCTGGCCCACGCCGGCCTGGGCCTCCTCACTATTTTACTAGTGTTGGCCGGAGTGGCCGCGACCTCCAGGGAACTGGCCACCAGCTACAACGCCGTGACCGGCCCAGCGTGGTACGGAGAAAAACTCAGCGACAAGGACCTGGCGCTCAACGTCACCCTACTGGTCTTGTTGGCCTCAGCACTTTTAATCCTTTACATTACCACAGTGGCGCAGAGTTTGTACGGTCTGGTACCCACCCACCTGCGCGTGAAATCATGGCCGATTTTCCACCTATCGGCATCGCTGGCGTCAGCGCTCTTCAGCACTGTGGTTTTAGCATTGGGAGCTGTTGGCGCAAATCAAGTGTTGAAAAACGACGCAATAAAGGTATTAATCGTTTAATTAATTATTTTAAGAAACAAAAAGAACTTGAGAGTGTAACACGACGGTCCCGCGACACAACAGTCGTACAACACGATGGTCCTGGGAGGCGAAAGGTACGACACGACGGTCCCAGGAATGAGACGGGGTATGACACGACGGTCCCGAAAGATTGCGTTGGCAATGCTACTGTTGGAACGCAACGTTAAGAAAAACAATCTAAACATTGAAAACCGTGAAATTCCAATTAAATTAAACCAAATAGACAAATAATTTTAAAAAATTTTTACCATCTTAAATTTGAGATAGTTTGGAATATATATTTTTATTCATTGTTTTGTGTTCTTTAAAGTTAAATTTTTGTTATACAATACAGGACTTCTAACATTTAACAGAATAAATTATATGTCGTAAATGTTAGAAATTTACTTATATTTTGTAAAATAAATAATACATAATTCTACTAATTGTTAACCATAACCAATCGTTCACTGCAAATTAATACGAGTAAAAACGTTAATTTTAAATATTGCGATGTAGTATATACATAGGTGTCCGTAAAAAATACCTTCTGCAAATTATCTTTTCAAGCAGTAAATGATTCGGCATTTTTAAAAACTTTTTAGGTTTTTATAACGATTTTTTATGTTTTTTAGCTTGATTTTAAGGTTTCGCTTAAAGGTGCGGTACCGTGTCAAACTTTTTGTCTTCGATTTTGATTATTATTTGTGACAACGTTACCCCTGCCCCCAATAGCTCACAAAAATTTTTTCATCAAAATATCCCCATTGGTTCAGACGATATAACCCTCCAAAAATGGCGTTTTTCGACAATTTTGTACTTGAAAGTTTGCTCTATGGGTATTCAAATTTAAATTACAAAAAATAAACTCAATAAAAGCGGCTACTTTCTACTTTAATTTGATACTTTGATCGTTAAGATTAGCGCAGTTTTTCTCGAGATATTGTGTTTCCTGTCCAAAAAACCCGCGATTTTTTCGCTAAAAATACGAAGTGTAGGCAAAAATGTTGCACAAACTTCATGCAATCACTGTCGTCGTTTGGTGTTAATAACGGAAAAATCGCGGGTTTTTTGTACGGAAAACGCAATTTCTCGACAAATACTGCACCAATTATAACGATCAAGGTATCAAATTAAAGTAGAAAATAGCCGCTTTTTTGAATGCATATTTTGTAGTTTAAAATTTTTACCCATTAAGCAATCTTTCAAGTGCAGAATTGCCGTTTTTGAGGGGTCATAAATCTTGAACCACTGGAGATATTTTGTTTAAAAAATTTTGTAGGCTATTGGAGGCAGGAGTAAGATTTTCACAAAAAAATTCAAAATCTAGGACAAAAAGCTTGACTCCGCACTACACCTTTAAGCTTAAGAAAAACAAAGTTTTCTTTTTTATGAATTTCGAAGCGTTTCCAAAGATATTCTTTCCAAAGATATTATGCAGAATATAGTTTTTTAGTGCCAAATAAAGTGTTGTTAAAAAATATATTCATATTAGGGTAACTGACATAATTTCGGCCACCTTTTTTTATTTTTTTTAAATAAGTTTTTTCTGGTTTTCAAATCGACCCAAGATTTAGTCTAAAAATCAAACGATAACTTTTTTTGTTATTCCAGTGCAAAATTTAAAAATTTTTGTTACACTTAAAGATCAGTGGAGGTTTAAAGTTTTTTTATAGTGGCCGAAATCAAGGCGCGAGCCATCAATCTCGGCCACCTAGAAAAAACTTGCTATGTATAACTATTGACAAAACGAACAATAAATTTTTTTAAAGTTGCAAATTTATTGTTCTTAGTACATATAATTTAATTTTTTCTCGTTTGCAAACTTTAATAGTTATCAGCAAGACTTTAAATAACTATGTCAAAACTTTAAAAAAGCAAGTTTTAATAGCATGTATTTTTGTTGAATTTTTTTTTGGTTTAAAAAAACGTCAAAAAAGTCAAACGAGCAAAAAAATCCTTTAAAAATACGGTAGTTCGATGGTATTTGAAAACGGTAAAAAACGGGTGGTTCTTTCACTTAAATTTTAAGGTGGCCGAAATTAACGGTATCTTAAAATGCGCATTTAGTTAAACGCATTGCAAAGTAATTTTGAAGAAAAATCAAAATATGAAAATTAACAATTTTGAGCCTTAAATAGAAGTTATTTTAAGGTTATATAGTGCTTCGTTTTAAATTTGATGCTGTTTAAACACAAAGCGAAAATTAAGAAAATCACAAAAAATTCACTTTTTGTATGAGAAATGTTGATAATGCAGAATAACATAAATATAAAATTTTTGCAAAAACACTATTCAACATTCATTCAGTTACTTTTGTGCTAGTTCTTTTGTGCTTTAAAAATAAGCCCATTTTCTAACACCCTAAATTGGTGGCCCAAATTAAGGCCTAGCCGCAATTAAGTCAGATACCGTATACATGGTTGTTTTTAAAACTAACTGAAGAAGTTCTACACTAAAATTTGATGTCAACAGCAGGAAAAAACTGGTATTTTTTATGAAAACGTAACAATGGCGTTAAAAAATACTGTAATATTACATTTTTGTTTTTAAAAACTAAATTTAGAAGTTCTACATTTTAATTTGATGACAATAACAGGTAGAAAAACGCGCATTTTCTTATTAAAAAACGTAACATTGTTACCTGATGTAGAAAACACACTATGTATGTACTCGGGCCCGTCCTGTCACGGGACCATCGTGCCGCACCTCGGGACCGTCGTCTCGTACTCCCTGGGGACCGACATGTTGCGAGACTTTTGTGGAATAGATCCTTTAAACTTATAATCTGAAGAATCTTATTAGGATTGTTTTTTAAATCACTCAAAGCAGAGCATAAAATATTGACTAGAAATGGGAATTATCTATCTGAAGTATCAAGATTGTTTTAAGTGTAAATGGACCGAAAATTTCGCAACCCATATTTCTTTGCACATTATAGCCCATAAACAGTAAATATGAATAATTTCTCTGTGAATCGAGAACAATTAGGCAAATATTTTGTCGCCACTGGAATTTACTGACAATAATGTTCCAAACTATAATCCGTTTAACAAAATTGGATTTTTGTCTGTCAATAATAAATAAAAGTTGAACGTGATGTAGGGTGATTGGAGCCGAGAGCACTTAAAACTGGAACTTGGAGCCGAAAATTGGGAACTTAGAGCTGGAATTATGAATTCGCTAAAACAAATTCCTAAGCCTAAAGAAAAAGTCTAAAATTAACCCAAACTTTTTTTACTTTTGGCCCCCATATTTTTGGCACAGTTGGTTGTATTCAGCTGACGGCTCCAAGTTCCCTGCTGAATGTTCCAATGATTTCATACCCTCCATGTTATTTCAAAAAAAGGCATTGTTTTACTTTGCACTTAATTTTAGTCAGTTTGTTTAGAGAGGAAAAAATTAAAATAAAATCCAAACACATGCTTTGAAAATTGCGAAATTACCATATTTTAATAAGTCAAATCCAGAACAACGTAAATATAAAAATAAAAAGTAACGATATCGCGATTGTGAAAGATGTCTGAGAGAATGTATTTTTTAATTTCTATTGGCGTCGCTAGGTCACCAATGACAAAAACAGCAATAATTACTATTGGTTTTAAATCACAAAAAAATAATGTTTATTTTTTATGCTGTGGTCAGAAAACTTTTATGATTTTGTTTTAAAATCAATATTTTAATTAAAATGTGGATAGTAAGGACACGCCCAGAAAGCTATTCCTAAAAATATAACACAGTTTGGTTTACCGTAAAGGTTTGGTTTGGTTTATAGTTTACCGTTGAGCTCATGTTTACATCTGATAGATCGCTAGCGAAATAGGTATATCACTTTTTAGATATTAACGTTGGATTTCTTATAAAAGTAACAAAAATAGCAAGAAGATAAACTTGAACTTCAAAATGGGTAAACTTTGAAATTCAAGTTTATTTTTTTGCTATTTTTGTTATAAAACTAACAAAAATAGCAAGAAAATAAACTTGAATTTCAATATTTATCCTTTTTTCTCATAATGGTTGACGTGGAATCGCAAGGTTAAATTTGTCAAATTTCAAAAAATTACACAATTTTCTTCACAGCCACCTTTTTTTATTTTGGTCCCTAGTTATTATGTGATCAAATAAATAATTTCAAAAATTATTCAAGAAAAATATAAGCTACATTCATCATAGTTATTCTTAAAATCTGTATGTTTTCTTTCGTTTTAGTCTGAGAACGACATCCGTTTTTATTTTCTGAAGCGGGATCTCTCCGTTGCCTCATCCCTGGGCGGTTTCTACGTGTGGCTGGTGAGCGTTTTCTGCCTGATCGGTTCTTTGGTCCGCTCGCGCGCCTTCAGCCTCTCCGCCTCCGTCCTCCTGCTCCCCGGCCTTCTTTTCCTCCTCCAGGTTCTGGGCGGATTTCCGGAGCTCGCGGCCGCCGTGCTGTCCTACAACGGGCCGGACTACATCGATATCTATTACGCCCTGATGGCGTTTATTATTATTGAGCTACTGGCTATGGTGCTGGCTATCCCTGGGGCCGCTACGACGGCCTTTCGCAAATAGATTTGATTAAAGTTGGTTTTTTGAAAACGTTAACTGTCTGGCATGGCCCAAAAAGTTTTTTCATCGAACAACAGATGCGGTTGAGCAATAAATGTTGTATTTCTAGTTTTCCATACTGTAAGGAAAGATTTTTACTTAATTTCCGTTTGTAATTCAAAAAATATTTAGATTTGAAATTTTAAGAGTTGCAAAACTTCGATTGTCCGAGAAAAATATGATATTTTGTACTATTAACATTTGTCTTTTTCCAACGTACGGCTTCACTTAATTTTGTGGTATTCATTGTGTTTTTTATACGACAATGAGTTTACATCGTTTTTCGTGCTTAATTGGCTTACCTTCGTTTTTTAGCTTCGTTTTCACACATTTGTTTGTCTTATATATAGTAAATTGTTATTTTAATAAAAAATTTTTTAAAGCTTTGTAAAAAGCGTCATGCTGCGATAAAGCGTTTATATTGTGCGTTGATTTTACACTTCTGTTCTTAATCGCGTCTTAGGGCTGGTTCATACTTATGAAAAAACGTCCTTTGGACAAAGTCCAAAGGACAATTTTATAAAAGCCAAAACGTCCTTTGGACAAGCCAAAACGTCCTTTGGACTTTTTCCTTTGGACGAAGTATGAACGCTACTTAGAATTTGTCCTTTGAACAAAGTCCAAAGGACAAAATCCAAAGGAAAAAGTCCAAAGGACAACGTATTCATACTTTTGTCCTTTGGACTTTTCCCTTTGGTCTTTTCCCTTTGTAGTTTTCCCTTTGGATTTTGTCCTTTGGACAAAGTCCAAAGGACAAAAGTCCTTTGGACAAAGTCCATTTTGTTATAAGTATGAACCAGCCCTTAGGCACATAATTAAAATCGCATCTCTGCTCCTCCTCTGTGGATAAAAAAAATCAAGTCAAATATCAGCATTTAAAGGTGCAGCAGTATACTAATTCATGATGTATTTTGTTTTGCGTTTTAATTAATATTAATCGATGTATTAGGTCACACTGAGAAAAAAAATTGTATTACACCAAAAATTAATTCCCTACAGTTAACGAGTTATTAACAAGGATATTACTTGGTTATTTGCAATATTGTTTTTATACACCATTTTTTGAAAGAAAACATTTTTATTGGATGGATATTAACAAAACTTAATAGAAATCATGCTAGGGTACTAAAAAACTTTAGTTTTAAATTTGGTTCAATTCAAAAATATATTAAATGAGTACTGTCATTTTTAAAAAAAATAAATTTGTGTTTTATAGTTGGTGTGTTTTTTGGCGTGTTTTTGTTTCTTGTTATTCTGGTATTATTTTTTAGGTTTTTGAAATTTTACTTTTAAAAAAAGTGAACTGGCTATAAATAGACATTTCACTTTTTTAAGTTTTACGTTTTGCCATTTTAAAAATCTTCTAAAACACACCATAAACCAAACACCAAACATTGTTTTTAGAAATTATGCATTTTTAAAATGGCATTACTTATCTAATACTTTTTGTAAATTGAAACCAAATTTAAAATTTACGCTTTTTGGTATTTTTAGCATGAATTCTATGAGTATTTTGTAGTTATATGCCGTTTGTTTAAATGCAAAATGTTTTGTTTGGATGAAAAATGGTGTAATAAAAAAACACATCGTAAGTACAACACGCAGGTAAAAATACTTTAAAATGAATGCATTTATTTAATAGTTATTTGAACTAACCTAAATAAAAAACCTTAAGCTTTTTTGGTATTTTAACAATGTTAACTATGTTGATAATTTCATAACAAGTATTGTTTTTTATTGCTATATCCAATAAAATATGTGATTATTCTTTATTTAGAAGAATTTAGTTGTTTATGAACCTTTAACAATAATCCTATTTTAACCAAATATATTTTTATTAATTATTTATTTCCCATTGGAAACTAACTTTTGGCGTAATGAAATTTTGCTCAGTTTGACCTTATATATTGATTAGTATTAATTAAGCAGCTAAAAGCTTTACATCCTATTAGTATACTGCACCTTTAACATTTAAAAAAGGGCTGGCGCGTTTATTTTTCAATTGATATGCTCTTCTTGTTTGTACAAATAATTGGAAAACGTTAGACATTCACTTTTTTAAATTTAAAAAAAAAACAACTCATAATTTTTTAGTTTTAAAATGTTTTTAGCTTTACTAAAAATTTTTCGTTACCTCATGGTCTTTATGAATTTATTTGGAAAAATTTTTTTTCTGTGTTAAAAGGTTTACTGAACAAAACAAAAGAAAAACTGTGCATATTTTAAGGCACACCACTGATAGGATCGTGTAATTATGTATTTAAAAAATAGTGTTAATGAGAGAACACCTGTGAAAAGTTCAATTTATTATTATTTTTGTTATATTAACATTTGTAGCTTTATTTTTTATAGTATTTTCCACATATTCATTTTTGTCACTGTGCAGAACCAATCATTATAATGATGAATTTGAACTTAATACTATTATAAAACTTTAAAACATTTATATGTTTTATGTTTGTTTAACAACTTTAGATTTTATACATTACTATTATTGACATATCATGTGGTATTTATGTTTCAAACTATACTTTCAAGTTTGTATTGTGATTTCAATAAAAGTTTATAAATAATAGAATAAAATCAAATATATCATTGTCACCATATCGCACTCTTAGGGTTGGTTCATACTTATGACAAAACGTCCTTTGGACAAAGTCCTTTGGACTTTGTCCAAAGGACAAATACAGCGTAAAAACGTCCTTTGGACTTTGTCCAAAGGACAAAATCCAAAGGACAACGTATTCATACTTTTTGTCCTTTGGACTTTTCCTTTGGATTTTGTCCTTTGGACTTTGTCCAAAGGACAAATTTTAAGTAGCGTTCATACTTCGTTAAAAAGAAAAAAGTCCAAAGGACGTTTTGGCTTGTTCAAAGGACGTTTTGGCTTTTATAAAATTGTCCTTTGGACTTTGTCCAAAAGACGTTTTGTCATAAGTATAAACCAGCCCTAAGAGGGCGGTATGATGACAACTGGTAGCTAATAGATTGTATTCTATTATCTCTAAACTCTTCTTGAAATCAGCAATACAAACTTGAAAGTGTAGTTAGAAACATAAATACCACATAATATGTCAATAATAGTAAGGGATAAAATCTAAAGTTGTTAAACAGACATAAGACAGATAAATGATTTGAAGTGCTATAATAGTATTGAGTCAAATAGTCATTATAATGATTGGTGCTGCATAGTGGCAAAAATGAATATGCGGAAAATACTATAAAAAATAAGGCTACAAGTGTCGATGTAAAAAAGCACTGATAATAAATTGAAGCGTTCTCAAGCATGCATTAATACTGCATGTTTTAAATACGTAACGACACTGCATCTTGATCAGCACACTGGACTGTTTAAATATGCACAGTTTTATGCGTATGTATGTGCAGTAAACCTGTTAACACCAAAAAAAAATTTTTCCAAATAAATTCATAAAGACCATGAGGTAACGAAAAATTTTTAGTAAAGCTAAAAACATTTTAAAACTAAAAAATTATGAGTTGTTTTTTTTTAAATTTAAAAAAGTGAATGTCTAACGTTTTCCAATTATTTGTACAAACAAAGGCGTCTCAATTTCGAAAAATAAACGCGCCAGCCCTTTTTAATGTTAAAGGTACAGTATACTAAATCATGGTGTATTTTTATTACTGTTTAATTAATACTAATCGATGTATCAGGTCACACTGATAAAAAAATTGTATTACACCAAAAACTAATTCTCAACGGTTAACAAGTTATAGAATAGAATAGAATAGAATAGAATAAGTTTATTGTTGCAAAGGTTACGGTTATGTAACACACTTACAATACAACAAAAGAAAGTAATAATCACATATGTTATTATATACAAAAAAACAACAATACATGATATGAAATAAAAATAGACAAAAAATACAAAAAAATGAACAATAAGCATAATTATTGCATAATTATTAAGCATAATTATTATTAACAAGAATACCGCGTGGTTATTTCCAATGTGTTTTTTATACACCATTTTTCAAAACAAAACATTTCTACTAAACGAATATTAACAAAACTTCATAGAATTCATGCTAAGGTACCAAAAAGCTTAAATTTTAAGTTTGGTTCAATTACAAAAAGTATGAGATAAATAATTCCATTTTAAAAATATCATATTCCAAAAATAATGTTTGGTGTTTGGTTTATGGTGTGTTTTAGAAGAGTTTTATAATTGCAAAACGTAAAACTTAAAGAAATGAAATGTTTTTTTATAGGCAGTTTACTTTTTTTTAAAGTAAAATTTCAAATAGCTAACAAATAATACCAGAATAACACCTAACAAAAACACACCAAAAATCACACCAACTATAAAACAAAAATTAAGGTTTTTTGAAAATGACAGCACTTATTTAATACTTTTTTGAATTAATCCATATTTAAAACTAAAGTTTTTTGGCATGCTAGCATGCTTTTTATTAAGTTTGATTATTATTCGTCCAATAAAAATGTTTTCTTTTAAAAAATATTGTATAAAAAACAATATTGGAAATAGCCAGATAATATTCTTGTTAAGAATTCGTTTACCGTCGGAAATTAATTTTTGTTGTAATACAATTTTTTTCAGTGTGACTTAACACATCAAAAAAAAAAATTAATTTAAACGCAAAATAAAATACACCATGAATTAGTATCCTGCACCATTAAATGCTGATATTTGACTTGATTTTTTTTATCCACAGAGCAGGAGCAGAGATGCGATTTTAATTATGTGCCTAAGACGCGATTAAGAACAGAAGTGTAAAATCAACGCACAATATAAACGCTTCATCGCAACATGACGCTTTCTACAAAGCTTAAAAAATTTTTTTATTAAAATAACAATTTACTGTATATAAGACAAACAAATGTGTGAAAACGAAGCTAAAAAACGAAGGTAAGCTAATTAAGCACGAAAAAATTAGAATATAAACTTATTTGTGGTATGAGAAAACACAAATGAATACCACAAAATTAAGTGAAGCCGTACGTTGGAAAAAGACAAATGTTAATAGTACAAAATATCATATTTTTCTTGGACAATCGAAGTTTTGCAACTCTAAATTGCAATTGCAATCTAAATGTTTTTTGAATTACAAACGGAAATTAAGTAAAAATCTTTCCTTATAGTATGGAAAACTAGAAATACAACATTTATTGCTCAACCGCATCTGTTGTTCGATGAAAAAACTTTTTCGGCCATGCCAGACAGACAGTTCATGTTTTCAAAAAACCAACTTTATTCAAATCTATTTGCGAAAGGCCGTCGTAGCGGCCCCAGGAATAGCCAGCACCATAGCCAGTAGTTCAATAATAATAAACGCCATCAGGGCGTAATAGATATCGATGCATTTCGGCCCGTTGTAGGACAGCACGGCGGCCGCGAGCTCCGGAAATCCGCCCAGAACCTGGAGGAGGAAAAGAAGGCCGGGGAGCAGGAGGACGGAGGCGGAGAGGCTGAAGGCGCGCGAGCGGACCAGAGCACCGATCAGGCAGAAAACGCTCACCAGCCACACGTAGAAACCGCCCAGGGATGAGGCAACGGAGAGATCCCGCTTCAGAAAATAGAAACGGATGTCGTTCTCAGACTAAAACGAAAGAAAACATACAGATTTTAAGAATAACTATGATGAATGTAGCTTATATTTTTCTTGAATAATTTTTGAAATTATTTATTTGATCACATAATAACTAGGGACCAAAATAAAAAAAGGTGGCTGTGAAGAAAATTGTGTAATTTTTTGAAATTTGACAAATTTAACCTTGCGATACCACGTCAACCATTATGAGAAAAAAGGATAAATATTGAAATTCAAGTTTATTTTCTTGCTATTTTTGTTAGTTTTATAACAAAAATAGCAAAAAAATAAACTTGAATTTCAAAGTTTACCCATTTTGAAGTTCAAGTTTATCTTCTTGCTATTTTTGTTACTTTTATAAGAAATCCAACGTTAATATCTAAAAAGTGATATACCTATTTCGCTAGCGATCTATCAGATGTAAACATGAGCTCAACGGTAAACTATAAACCAAACCAAACCTTTACGGTAAACCAAACTGTGTTATATTTTTAGGAATAGCTTTCTGGACGTGTCCTTACTATCCACATTTTAATTAAAATATTGATTTTAAAACAAAATCATAAAAGTTTTCTGACCACAGCATAAAAAATAAACATTATTTTTTTGTGATTTAAAACCAATAGTAATTATTGCTGTTTTTGTCATTGGTGACCTAGCGACGCCAATAGAAATTAAAAAATACATTCTCTCAGACATCTTTCACAATCGCGATATCGTTACTTTTTATTTTTATATTTACGTTGTTCTGGATTTGACTTATTAAAATATGGTAATTTCGCAATTTTCAAAGCATGTGTTTGGATTTTATTTTAATTTTTTCCTCTCTAAACAAACTGACTAAAATTAAGTGCAAAGTAAAACAATGCCTTTTTTTGAAATAACATGGAGGGTATGAAATCATTGGAACATTCAGCAGGGAACTTGGAGCCGTCAGCTGAATACAACCAACTGTGCCAAAAATATGGGGGCCAAAAGTAAAAAAAGTTTGGGTTAATTTTAGACTTTTTCTTTAGGCTTAGGAATTTGTTTTAGCGAATTCATAATTCCAGCTCTAAGTTCCCAATTTTCGGCTCCAAGTTCCAGTTTTAAGTGCTCTCGGCTCCAATCACTCTACATCACGTTCAACTTTTATTTATTATTGACAGACAAAAATCCAATTTTGTTAAACGGATTATAGTTTGGAACATTATTGTCAGTAAATTCCAGTGGCGACAAAATATTTGCCTAATTGTTCTCGATTCACAGAGAAATTATTCATATTTACTGTTTATGGGCTATAATGTGCAAAGAAATATGGGTTGCGAAATTTTCGGTCCATTTACACTTAAAACAATCTTGATACTTCAGATAGATAATTCCATTCTAGTCAATATTTTATGCTCTGCTTTGAGTGATTTAAAAAACAATCCTAATAAGATTCTTCGGATTATAAGTTTAAAGGATCTATTCCACAAAAGTCTCGCAACATGTCGGTCCCCAGGGAGTACCGAGACGACGGTCCCAAGGCTGCGGCGCGATGGTCCCGTGACAGGACGGGCCCGAGTACATACATAGTGTGTTTCTACATCAGGCAACAATGTTACGTTTTTTAATAAGAAAATGCGCGTTTTTCTACCTGTTATTGTCATCAAATTAAAATGTAGAACTTCTAAATTTAGTTTTTAAAAACAAAAATGTAATATTACAGTATTTTTTAACGCCATTGTTACGTTTTCATAAAAAATACCAGTTTTTTCCTGCTGTTGACATCAAATTTTAGTGTAAAACTTCTTCAGTTAGTTTTAAAAACAACCATGTATACGGTATCTGACTTAATTGCGGCTAGGCCTTAATTTGGGCCACCAATTTAGGGTGTTAGAAAATGGGCTTATTTTTAAAGCACAAAAGAACTAGCACAAAAGTAACTGAATGAATGTTGAATAGTGTTTTCCTAAAAAATTTTTATATTTATGTTATTCTGCATTATCAACATTTCTCATACAAAAAGTGAATTTTTTGTGATTTTCTTAATTTTCGGTTTTCTGTGTTTTAAACAGCATCAAATTTAAAACGAAGCACTATATATAACCTTAAAATAACTTTTATTTAAGGTTCCAAATTGTTAATTTTCATATTTTGATTTTTCTTCAAAATTAATTTGCATCGTTTTAACTTATGGCGCATTTTAAGATACCGTTAATTTCGGCCACCTTAAAATTTAAGTGAAAGAACCACCCGTTTTTTACCGTTTTCAAATACCATCGAGTCTTACCGTATTTTTAAAGGATTTTTTTGCTCGTTTGACTTTTTTGACGTTTTTTTAAACCAAAAAAAATTCAACAAAAATACATGCTATTAAAATTTGCTTTTTTAAAGTTTTGACATAGTTATTTAAAGTCTTGCTGATAACTATTAAAGTTTGCAAACGAGAAAAAATTAAATTATATGTACTAAGAACAATAAATTTGCAACTTTAAAAAAATTTATTGTTCGTTTTGTCAATAGTTATACATAGCAAGTTTTTTCTAGGTGGCCGAGATTGATGGCTCGCGCCTTGATTTCGGCCACTATAAAAAAACTTTAAACCTCCACTGATCTTTAAAGGCCAGTTCACACCGACGGATAGCAGATAGCGGATAGCAGATAGCGGATAGCAGATAGCAGATAGCGGATAGTGTGTTCACACCGGAATTACCTCGGATAGCGGATAGCGGTAAACCTTTGAAAAAGAGTAAAAAAACCGCAGATAGCAGATAGCAGATAGCAGATAGCGGATAGTGTGTTCACACCGGAATTACCTCGGATAGCGGATAGCGGTAAACCTTTGAAACAAGAGTAAAAAAAACCGCAGATAGCAGATAGCAGATAGCGGATAGTGTGTTCACACCGGGACAAATTGCAGATAGCGGATAGCAGATAGCAGATAGCGGATAGCGGATAAGGCGAGTTGCTGCATGCAACAACTTTGTACTGCTCGCAAGCCAAATTAAAGATATTTTTCTTTTGTTTCTTGCTTAAATTGTGCTTTTTTCTTATATTTACAAAAATATTTTTATAAATTAGTTTAAAATAAAATATTTTTTAAAGTATTTTCTGAAATTTTTTTTTTGAAATTCAGGTGATTTTATCAAAACCAATGGTTTTTAAAAGAGGTTACACAAATCTACAATGTATTTTTTTAATTTATGTATTGGGTAGGGGTTAAAAAATATATTTCATCAAGTATATAAATACTAGTTTTTTAGGGGTAGGTATTTTTTTAAAAGTATTGATACTATTTTGAAAAGGTCGGTATTTTTTTGGTTTTGTATTCAAAATT
>JASAMX010035324.1:0-15230 GCA_030248175.1 Microlaimidae sp. YZB2_3 | reverse complement strand
CGCTGTATTAGGGTGTTTCTTTTTACGTGGGATACTTTTTTGAAAGAACGAGTGGTTACTTTATCGACGAGTTATTTCCACCTTGATAATAATTCATCTTTTAGTTATTTTATGTTAAATTTTTATATTACAAGCAAAAATATTAAAATAAAAAGGTTAAATAAGAAACTATCATAATATTTTTACATCTCATTGTTACTTTTTAGAAAATAAATTTTTTTATGGATATAAAAAAATATTTTCTAGAAAATATCTTAAAAAAATTTTTTTGTTGTGTGTTAATTTAAATTCTTAAATTCTAATTCAAATTATTTTAAATTCTATTTGTAATTCAATTAAACTAAAATAATTCCGGTTTTAGTCCGGCGATGGTGCTCAACCACTATGGGCTTCCTTATCGGTCAAGCGGACCGGTTTCAATGCAAGGACATCTTTCGCACTGGAAGAAGCGCGCCTTCGCAGGTCGCGAGAGATCGGGAGCCGCCGGAAGAAGCTTTGACCATTGGGAAGGAGGTCCTGGGCTGTCAAAATTTCGGTCCAAGAATCCATTTGAGCGATATCCCCCAGTGTCGCGTAGAGATCGAAAATGGGAGGTTACGAGCCGGGATTTCTCTAGATATTCAGCAAAATTTCGGGGCGTTTTGTGGTCAGGTGAGACGGTAGCAGCCACTTAGAAAAATGGCAGAAAAATCCCGCACTCCCAGCTCGACCCACCGGGGTTAGAAAAGTCTGAGCGAAATTGTGACCTTTCCGGCGGAGAATAAATTCGAAATTAGTACACGTGGGAATAATGACGTGAGCCATTAACCCGTTGACTACACCGAGATTAGGAAGGCTTTATAGTAAACGCGTACGACATTTTAAAGACATTTTTTTGTTTTTTTTTTGTTTTAATCTATTGGTCGAGCGAAATAGTTGGATCAAACAGTGGTTATAAATCTGTACTAGTTTCACTTATACTCAACGTTCAGTCAACTTTACTAATTATCGTGCGCTTAAAAAGCAAATCCCCACAAGAGGGTTAACTTTATGAAATTTTTGAATTTATTTTGACAAAATTCGATCGTTTATACCGTGATCGCTCATAAAAAAGAAAATTCAATTCCGGAGAAATAGGAAGTAGTCCGCTAAAAAAGTCGCGAAGTCCTCGTCCAGAAACGTGGCGCCTTCGTATTTGGTAATGCACGGGACCCGTGAGCCAAAATAACGCCGAATTTGCTGCCGTTCCGGTACGCCTACAAGTAGAATTATGCCAGTTGGACAATTCTTGTAGGTATTAGTTAATTATATATTAGCTAATTTTTAAAAAAAAAATAGTATTTCTGGTTATTAATAAAAGGCGTGTTTTTTATTATGACCAAATTCTTTTTTTAAATTTACTTATAACAAGCAAGAATAAAGAACACAAGACAATGTCCGACTGTACTATTAAATTTTTGACCAAAATTTTGCTAGAAATGTCGAAATTTCGAACTTGTGTGCGAGTTTTCTAGCAAAAATATACCATTTTCTGCTAGTTTTCTTGCGTTTCGTTTTTAAACACAGTGTTAGCTTTCTTGCAGTGGGGTCAGTGGGGATTGCGACTTTTTTGCACTCAATATTGCTTTATTCGCACTGCAAATCTAGCTCGCACAACAAAAAAAAATCAATGCAGAGCAAAAATTTTGTGTTTAAAGGTGCAGTATACTAATTCATAATGTATTTTGTTTTGCGCTTTAATTAGTATTTATTGATGTATTAGGTTACACTGAAAAAAAATTGTGTTACACCAAAAAATGATTCCCAACGGTTAAAGAGTTATTAACAAGAATACTGCGTGGTTATTTCCAATGTTGTTTTTTATACACCATTTTTTAAGAGAAAACTTTTTTATTGGACGGATATTAATAAAACTTAATAGAAAATTATGCTAGGGTACTAAAAAGCTTTGGGTTTAAATTTGTTTCAATTCAAAAGTTTGTAATAAGAAATACTCTCATTATCAAAAAAATTTAATTTGTGTTTTATAGTTGGTGTTTTTTGGTGTGTTTCGTGCTGTTATTCTGGTAGTACAATAATTTTTGGTGTAATACAATTTTTTCTCAGTGTGACCTGATAATATTTATTAGTATTAATTATACAGCAATAAAAAATACACAATGATTTAGTTAGTATATGTAACTTTTAAACGAGTGAAATACGTTTTTTTGACTTTAAAATGTGAAAACTTTTTAGTTTTAATAAATGAAGTTAACTTTTTTTCAACGTTTTAAACTTAAATAAAACAAGATTCGAAGTGTTTCGCCCTATTGAAAATGACTACCAGCGTCCGCACTTTTTTTGTTGTACAGTCAGGCTCGCAGTGCAAAAATATTCGCAGCGCGAATAAAGGATTATTGAGTGCAAAAGAAATCCCAGTCCCTACTGTAAAAAAACTAATACTGTTTTAAAAATCTCAGCGCGGGAAAACTAGCAGAATATGGCGGATTTCTGGGTTAGAAAACTCGCACATAAGTTCAAAAGCGCACTTTTTTAGCAAAAATTTTGGTCAAAAATTTATTGTGCAGTTTGAGCATTTTTCTTGTGTTATATATTCTTGTAACAGGTAAATAAATTTTAAAATATTGCCGTGGTATATCAGCTTTCCAGATATATTTTCTAATTTTTTATATCTGATCAAAGCTTGTTGAGCTACCCTAGTTTAAAAAAATGTAAAAAACCACAAAAAAGTTAATATAAGGCCCCTCATTTTTCTAAAGGACGAGTTTTAAATAAATAAGATTCTCGTATGGCAGGTTTCAATATAAAGAAAGAGACTGATTTAAATAATTTTTTAATATAAAAGTAAATACCAAATAGCCAAATCCTTAAATTTTTAATTTGGTTCAAATCCGATTATCATGTTATACCAAATAAATTAATAGTAAGACCATTTTTTCAAAAAAAATAAAAACCGGAATCTTTTAGAGCCCTTTCGGCCGACAATACGGGGTGTCTTAATGGGTTAGTAGATAAAATATCCAGTTCTGATAACTTTTAAACTGGCGACTTCAACGAGCTTGTTTGCTCATTAAGATATTCGGACATAACACCGAAAAATTGCTCTGAAAAAATTAAACGAAAAGTTTTTGCGTACTTATTTATATATAATATCTATCTATTTCCACCTGCAAACAATATTTTACTCATTTTGCAGAGACTAGACTCGTAATCATCGACTGAGTAAAATGAAATATAAAAAGTTTACCTGTAGGCGCTTTTTGCAGATACCCGACATTAATTTGGCTGTATTCGGTCGGTTTGTTGAGACACAACACTCCATCGCGTTGCTTTTAAGGTGAAAAATTTTTGCGCTTGGAGAACGAAAGGCCTAGAAATTAAAAGCAACATCTTAATATATTTTTTCAGTTCATCAATCATTTTTTTTTGCTCTCGTAAAAACACCGTTAACGATTTTCATAATTAAAATAATTCGGATTCTTTAAAAAAACGTTGATAATACTTATTTAATAATGTTTATAATAATAATTTTGATAAATAATTAAATATAATTGTTGATTAAAATTGTCGTGTCGTCATGTCCATTTATTTTTAATGGCTTAATCATTAAAATTTAAATTGCAAAAATTGAAATTGAACTCTTGAAATTTTATGTTTTAAGTTTTTTTTAAATTGGTTAATTATAAAATCAAAATTTAGAATCCGGTTAGTAATACAAAATATTATGATAGTTCTTATTTAGTGTTTTATTTTAATATTTTTGTCTTTAAATATAAAAATTTAACATAAAATAACTAAAGATGAATTCTATCAGGGTGGGAAAAAATAGTTGGTAAGGTAACCACTCGTTCTTCGAGAAAATATAAAGTGGAAATAAACTACTGACGCAACTTAAAAGGTGCGGCGCGGAGTCAAGGTTTTTGTCTTCGATTTTAATAATTTTATGTAAAAACATTACCCCTGCCCTCAATAGCGTACAAAAAAATTTTTTCAACAAAATATCTCCAGTGGTTCAGAAGTTATGATCCTTCTTTTAAAAATGGCGTTTTTGGACAATTCTATACGTGACAAATTGCTCAATGGGTATAACGATTTACGTTACAAATTATACGACAAATATTACCCCAATCTTAACGATCAAGGTATCAAATTAAAGCAGAAAGTAGCCGCTTATTTTGAATACATAATTTGTAACTTAAATGTTATACTTATTGAGCAATCTGACACGTACAGAATTGTCAAAAAACGCCATTTTTGGGAGTCATAACTCCTGAACCACTGGAGATACATTGTTGAAAAAATATTTGTGGGCTATTGGGGGCAGGGTAAATGTTTTCAAAAAAAATTATCAAAATCGAAGACAAATAATTTGACTCCGCACCGCACCTTTAGGAATAATTGGTTACACATCATCTCTAAAAACTTTTTTTTATTATTTTTATTCTCAAACGTTCTTTCTTTATTTCCTTCCTGACGGCGAGTGGTTGTGCCCTGAATTATAACCTGAAGTATTTTGGTAACTTTAAAAAAATTTATTGCTAAAATAAATTGTTTTAAAATTTTTTAAATATTTCTCATATGTTTCGTTTTGACAGAAAAACAGCTGTATATTATGTTTGTTTTATATATTTAACGCTACTGGAAAAACTGGACGATTAGTAAAATGATTAGTACCTGAGTTTTTCGTCCACCGCGGTTTTAAAAAAATCAACTTTTTTTGTTATTATAGTGAAATAAATTGTAATGGGGAATTTGTCTTTTGCTAGGGAAAGGTGGTGGCGTTCAGTTTTTATCGGAAATAACGCCAAATGAGTGGCAAGCGGTCGGCCAAATAGCCTCTTTCCGGTCGGATTTTTCATTTGCTGTTTTGCTCGTTTAGATTTTCGTACCTTTTTGGTAGAAAAGATTATAAATAAATATAATACACAACGGTAGGAAAACTGGTCTGGCAGATTTTGGTTTAATTGGAATTTGCGAATTATATTTCAAACTTATGTTTTTCCAATGTTTACTTTTTGTTTTAATTAATTATATAATTTATATAATTTATTTTTTAATTGACTTTATTTTGTAACATAGTGTTTGTTTTGCTATTTAAATCATAAAATGAAAACCCGTAAACCCATGCTGTGAATTTTATATGACCAAAAATCCTATGGAATATTGGAAAGTCCCCGTTTTTTAGAAGTTTTTTTTTTCCCTGGGCGGGTGTGTGGGCTTGGTCCGTGGTGGGGGAGGGGAAGGGAGGGGGGGGGGGGGGAGGGGTGAAGGTGTTTAAAAAAGAAAATTTCGATGTTTATTTAGAAAGGGGTTGCACTCACTTTTAGACTTTAGAATAGGGCATTTTAAATTTTTTGGCAAAAAAACCGCGCAAAAATACTGAACGTATACTATTCATTATACTGAAAGTCTAAAAAGTTGAGTGCAACCCATGCTCGTGAAAATTAAACGACACTTTATTCAAATGATTTATTATGCAAGATTTATTAATTTAAACGGGATTTCGTTTGGGTACTGTGACCACCATTTTGCGACTAAAACCACGAAGCTTAACATACTGAAGCTACTGTTCAAGTCGCGACCAAGACAGTCTACGGCAGTGACATAGCTGTTTTTATCTTGCGCAGTGTTTGGTTGTGATATTGGTGGTGCTTGTTCCACCTTGTGTATACAGTTATAAGCCAAATTAACAAAGTTTAAAGATTAGGTTAACAAAAACTGAAGTTGATAATAGGCCTTGCAATGCTAAACAACAACACAATAATAATGCTATAGCACCGTAAGGGAAAAAAGTATGGAAAACTGATTATTTTTCATCCCTGGATGAGTATAAGAATCGGGACGAATTTATTTATACATACATAGCGTGTGTTTCAAAATATTCCGTAGGATTTTTGGTCATATGCAATTCACGGCATGGGTTTACGGGTTACCATTGTGTGTTTTAAATAGCGAAACAAACATTATGTTACAAAATAAGTTCAATTCAAAATAAATTATATAAATTATATAATTAATTAAAACATTAATTAATCTTTGGAAAAACATGAGTTTGAAATATAATTCGCAAATTCCAATTAAACTTTAAGTTGCCAGAGCAGTTTTCCTACCGTTGTGTATTATATTTATTTATAATCTTGCCCAAAAGGTACGAAATCAAAACAGGCGAAAGATCTGATGAAGGATCCGACCGGAAAGAGGCTATTCGCCGACCGATTTCCACTCATTTGGCGTTATTTCCGATCAAAACTGAACGCCACCACCTTCCTGGCGGAGGACGAACCCGATTACAATTTATTTCACTATAATAACAGAATTGGATTTAAAGAAAAACCGGTGGACCATTATTTCAGGTACTAATCATTTTACTAATCGTCCAGTTTTTCCAGTAGCGTTAAAATATAAAACAAACATAATATACAGCTGTTTAGCTATCAAAACAAACATATCAAATTGTTAAAAATTTTTAAAACATTTTATTTTAGCAATAATTTTTTTTAAAGTTAAAATCCTTCAGGTTATAATTCAGGGCACAACCACTCGCCGTCAGGAAGAAATAAAGAAAGAACGTTTGAGAATAAAAATAATAAAAAAAGTTTTTAGAGATGATGTAACCAATTATTATTAAAGGTGCGGTGCGGAGTCAAACTATTTGTCTTCGATTTTGATAATTTTTTGTGAAAACATTACCCCTGCCCCCAATAGCCCACAAATATTTTTTCAACAATGTATCTCCAGTGGTTCAGGAGTTATGACTCCCAAAAATGGCGTTTTTTGACAATTCTGTACGTGTCAGATTGCTCAATAAGTATAACATTTAAGTTACAAATTATGTATTCAAAGTAAGCGGCTACTTTCTGCTTTAATTTGATACCTTGATCGTTAAGATTGGGGTAATATTTGTCGTATAATTTGTAACGTAAATCGTTATACCCATTGAGCAATTTGTCACGTATAGAATTGTCCAAAAACGCCATTTTTGAGGGATCATAACTTCTGAACCACTGGAGATATTTTGTTGAAAAAATTTTTGTACGCTATTGAGGGCAGGGGTAATGTTTTTACATAAAATTATTAAAATCGAAGACAAAAATTTTGACTCCGCACCGCACCTTTAAGTTGCGTCAGGTGTTTCTTTCCACGTGATATTTTCTCGAAGAACGAGTGGTTACTTTACCAACTAGTTATTTCCACCCTGATAGAATTCATCTTTAGTTATTTTATGTTAAATTTTTATATTACAAGCAAAAATATTAAAATAAAACACTAAATAAGAACTATCATAATATTTTGTATTACTAACCGGATTCTAAATTTTTAAAACCAATTTAACCAATTTAAAAAAACTTAAAACTTAAAATTTCAAGAGTTCAATTTCAATTTTTGCAATTTAAATTTTAATGATTAAGCCATTAAAAATAAATGGACATGACGACACGACAATTTTAATCAACAATTATATTTAATTATTTATCAAAATTATTATTATAAACATTATTAAATAAGTATTATCAACGTTTTTTTAAAGATGCCAAATTATTTTAGTATGAAATCTTTAACGGTGTTTTTACAACAAAAAAAAAATGATTGATGAACTAAAAAATATATTAATGTTGCTTTTAATTTCTAGGCCTTTCGTTCTCCAAGCGCAAAAATTTTTCGCCTTAAAGCAACGCGATGGAGTGTTGTGTCTCAACAACCGACCGATGCACCAAATACAACTCGGGTATCTGAGAAAGTTTCTGCAGGTAGACTTGTGTTAGTTTACTAAGTCGATGATTACGAGTCTAGTCTCTGCAAAATGGGTAAAATATTGTTTGCAGGTGGAAATAGATAGATATTATATAAATAATTACAAAACTTTTAGTTTTTATTTTTCAAGCAATTTTTCGGTGTTATGTCAATATGTTAATGAGCAAACAACTCATTGAAGTCAGTTTAAAAGTTATCAGAACTGGATATTTTATCTACTAACCCATTAAGACACCCGGTATTGTCGGCCGAAATATTTTTACGCGAGTCCGTTTTTATTTTTTTGAAAAAATGGTCTTACTAATTTATTTGGTATAATGATAATCGGATTTGAACCAAATTAAAAATTTAAGGATTTGGCTATTTGGTATTTACTTTTCTGTAAAAAAATTATTTAAATCAGTCTATTTCTTATATTGAAACCTGCAATACGATCTTATTTATTTAAAACTCGTCCTTTAAAAAATGAGGGGCCTTATCTAAGCTTTTTTGTGGTTTTGCATTTTTTTAAACTGCAGTAGCTCGACGAGTTTTGATCAGATATAAAAAATTAAAATATATCTGGAAAGCTGATATACCACGGCAATATTTTAAAATTTATTTACCTGTTACAAGAATATATAACACAAGAGAATGTCCGACTGTACAATAAATTTTTGACCAAAATTTTGCTAAAAAAGTGCACTTTTGAACTTATGTGCGAGTTTTCTAACAGAAATCCGCCATTTTCTGCTAGTTTTCTTGCGCTGCTATTTTTAACACAGTATTAGTTTTCTTGCAGTAGGGACTGCGACTTCTTTTGCACTCAATACTGCTTTATTCGCACTGCGATTATTTTAGCACTGCGAGTCTGACTGTACAACAAAAAAATACAGACGCTGGTAGTCATTTTCAATGGGGCAAAACACTTCGAATCTTGTTTTATTTAATTTTAAAACGTTGAAAAAAAGTTAACTTCATTTATTAAAACTAAAAAGTTTTCACATTTTAAAGTAAAAAAAACGTCTTTCACTCATTTAAAAGTTGCGTATACTAACTAAATCATTGTGTATTTTTTATTGCTGTCTGATTAATACTAATCGATGTATCAGGTCACACTGAGAAAAAATTGTATTACACCAAAAATTATTGTACTACCAGAATAACAGCACAAAACACACCAAAAAACACCAACTATAAAACACAAATTAAATTTTTTTGATAATGAGAGTACTTCTTATTAAAAACTTTTGAATTGAACCAAATTTAAAACTAAAGCTTTTTAGTACCCTAGCATAATTTCTATTAAGTTTTATTAATATCCGTCCAATAAAAAAGTTTTCTCTTAAAAAATGGTGTATAAAAAACAACATTGGAAATAACCAAGTAGTATTCTTGTTAATAACTCTTTAACCGTTGGGAATCATTTTTTGGTGTAACACAATTTTTTTTCAGTGTAACCTAATACATCGATAAATACTAATTAAAGTGCAAAACAAAATACACTATGAATTAGTATACTGCACCTTTAAACACAAAATTTTTGCTCTGCTTTGATTTTTTTTGTTGTGCAGCTAGACTTGCAGTGCGAATAAAGCAGCATTGAGTGCAAAAGAAGTCGCAGTCCCCACTGCAAGAAAGCTAACACTGTGTTAAAAATCGCAGCGCAAGAAAACTAGCAGAAAATGGCGGATTTTTGCTAGAAAACTCACACACAAGTTCAAAAGTGCGACTTTTATAGCAAAATTTTGGTTAAAAATTTAGTGTACAGTCGGACAGTGTCTTGTGTTATTTATTCTTGCTTGTTATAAGTAAATTTAAAAAAAAGAATTTGGTCATAATAGAAAACGCGCCTTTTATTAATGACCAGGAATATTAGTTTTTTTTAGAAATTAGCTAATATATAATTAACTAATCCGGCGAGAATTGTCCAACTGGCATAATTCTACTTGTAGGCGTACCGGAACGGCAGCAAATTCGCGTTATTTTGGCTCACGGAACCCATGCATTCCAAATACGAAGGCGCCACGTTTCTGGACGAGGACTTCGCGACTTTTCTAGCGGACTACTACCTATTGCTCCGGGATTCAATTTTCTTTTTTATGAGCGATCACGGTATAAACGATGAATTTTGGAATAAATTCGAAAATTTCATAAAATTAACCCCTTGCAGGGATTTGCTTTTTAAGCGCACGATAACTAGTAAAGTTGACTGAACGTTGAGTATAAGTGAAGTCATACAGATTTATAACCACTGTTTGATCCAACTATTTCGCTCGACCAATAGATTAAAACAAAAAAAAAAAACAAAAAAATGTCTTTAAAATGTCGTACGCATTTACTATTAAGCCTTCCTAATGTCGGTGTAGTCAACGGGTTAATGGCTCACGTCATCATTCCCGCGTGTACTAATTTCGAATTTATTCTCCGCCGGAAAGGTCACAATTTCGCTCGGACTTTGCTAACCCCGGTGGGTCGACTGGAGTCGGATTTTCCATTTTTTTCGGTGACTCTACCGTCTCACCTGACCGCGAAACGCCCCGAAATTTTGCTGAATTTGTGGGAGAATTCCCGGCTAGTAACCTCCCATTTCGATCTCTACGCGACACTGAGGGATATCGCTCAAATGGACTCTTGGACCGAAATTTTGAGAGCCCAGGACCTAGGTACCAATGGTAAAAGCTTATTCAGGCCGCTCCCAATGTCTCGCACCTGCGAAGACACGCTCATTCCAGTCGAAAGATGTCCTTGCATTCAAACCCGTCCACTGACCAATCGGACCATGGTTGACGCCATCGCCAAAGTAAAGCCGGAATTATTTTAGTTTAATTAATTACAAATAGAATTTAAAATAATTTAAATTAGAATTTAAGAATTTAAATTAACACACAACAAAAAAATTTTTTCAAAATAGGACCGAAAAAATATTTTTTTATATCCATAAAAAAATTTATTTCTAAAAAGTAACAATCGCTGTAAAAATATTTTTTAATTCGTCTTTGAGCCTTAGAGGGAGGAAAACTGTGTAATGACAAAAACAATTATATAAAACAGAAAAATATCATTTTATTTGTATGTGTAAAATAAGCAATACATAGTGTTTTTTGACATTTTTTATCTGATAATTAATAAAATTACAAACAAAATTAAAACGGCAAAAAATATAACATTCTGGAACACTGTTTTGTTATTTCTTTATAAAATACAAATAAAATGATAGGTAGATATATTAAAATGATTTTAACAAGGTATGTATAATTTAGAATACCAAAAAATTAATGAGTAATTGATAAATTTAAATTTTTGCATTTTAATTTTATCCATTTCAAATCGAATAAATCGATTTCAAATTACTATTATATTTCCGGCGTTGGTGGTTGGAGTCAACGATCGAACTCGAAAAATGCGTCGGAAATGCTCGGTGGTGCACCTTCAGTCCGTGCTATTCGCAGAAAGACAAGGCGTCATCCTTTTGAACCCCAAAAACAAAACTCTGCAAGAATTCAAAACCCTCAACTACAGAATCTCCGTGGAGGTGTCGCCCAGTTCGGCCACTTTCGAAGTAGAATTGCCCCGGTGAATTAATATATAATTTCAGTTGAGTTGCGCTGGTGAAGTATTATCTAGCAAACTAAAATATTATAATTTTTACGTCAGTTGCGCGTGCGCCTGTAGAGGCTGGTTCATACTTATAACAAAACGTCCTTTGGACAAAGTCCAAAGGACAAAAGTTCTTTGGACTTTGTCCAAAGAACAAATAAAGCGTAAAAACGTCCTTTGGACTTTGTCCAAAGGACAAAGTCTAAAGGACAACGTGTTCATACTTTTTTGTTCTTTGGATTTTGTCCTTTGGACTTTGTCCAAAGGACCAATTTTAAGTAGCATTCAAACTTCGTCCAAAGGAAAAAGTTCAAAGGACGTTTTGGCTTGTCCAAAGGACGTTTTTGCTTTTCTCAAATTGTCCTTTGGAGTTTGTCAAAGGACGTTTTGTTATAATTATGAACCAGCTTTTAGTGTACTATTATCTAATGAACTTAAATATTATTATATTTCTTATTCAAGTTGCGCTGTTGAACTATAATCTAGCGAGCGAACTTAATTGTTAGTTTGAGTAGTTTTTATTTCAGGTGCGCCGGAAAATAATAATTAGAATAAATTAAAATACTATATATTTTCGGCAAAAAAAGTGTGAAAACAGAAAAAAAAACATTAAATCCGCATACCTTGCAAAAAAATTAAGTTATGGAAATTTATATCAATGTATATGGCTAAAACTATGCCACATCAGTTCTTACATTCTTACAGTGAGTACTTTTCATATAAATACACTTCTTTATGCGTATAGACAAATAAAGCAAGATATGCTTTATAAGTTGTTTTTTGCATATCACGTTTTTTATAAAATTTAGCTGTTTGAACTAAAATTATAAAAGCACTCCTACCGGCGACGCATCGCCCTATTTTCTTTCTAATTTTCTAAATAAACTAAGAATAATATTATATAGTCAAATTCATTTTGTAAACTATAATTTTAAAAACTTCAAAAATAGTTCTAAAAATATTGCTAAATAACTAAGTTATATACCTTACTCAGTCAAAAACTTCGTTTTAAGATAAAACACCACAGTTATGATTATTTTTACTAAAGTTATATTTTTAGTAAAAATTAATTAAGTAATTAATTATTTTAGTAATTTTTATTTTTACTAAAGTTAGATATCAACTTAGATATTAATTTTTGTCCGACAAAAGTATAGTACGATCAAAAGCTCAGATTATAATGTATCTAACGGTAATAGTTCATTGTTTACCAAATGTTCTATTTCGAGACATCGTTTGATGAATTTAAAGCTCAAAAAACAGTTTTTGGCCATTCAAAAAATTTGATTCGCTCAGTTTTTCCTGCAATTTTATAGATAATTAACGAAAATTAGGGGACAACTTTTAGATGTGGTTTGGAGTAAAAAGTAATTCAAAATTGTAAGAAAATTAAAAAAAATCGATGTTTTAAAAAGAAAAATCAAATAAAAAATCCTGATTTAGTTTTTTAATGAAATACAATTCAAACTATTGATTAGACTTGTGGTTAACTATTTCCAAACTTTTATTAAAATCTGAGCGAATCAAGTTTTTTAATTTTCATTTAATTTTTATTTGATTTGACGCCGAGAAACTACATTTCGAAACATTTTTTTAAAAGTATCTTTTACAAGAAAAATCTCAGATGGGCCAGTAGTCGAGTGGATAGATGTCGGACTCGGATCCTCGAACTTCGGACTAGGTTCGAGTCTCTCGCAGGCACTCGTCGAAAAAAAAAATTTTTTTTTTAATTTTTAACTTTTTAATAGAAAAAAAAGATACGCTATGTAAATTAATGATGAAAAAAACGTGAGTATTTTTGGTAATGAATTTTATTATAATATAATGTATTTTGACATGTATTTTATTGGTGTCATTTAATGATTGTGGACGATAACAATTTTTTAAGAAAAATGAATGTCTAGAATTGAATGAGCAGGTCAAATTACGTTAGTAAAAATTAATTTAAAAAGATCTGCTGCCAAAATCTAACTTTGGTTTTCTACCTTAAATGGCTGTACCTTTCAGTATTTGAAGTATTTCAAGCATCTGAAGCTCGAGCGGGGGGCAAATTTATCACTTTTCGTTACAATCAAACCTGTGCGTTGATTTCTAAAAAAAATAATAAAATCCCAGTGTAGTACAATTTTAACAACACCAAAAATAAAATTTACAAAAAAAATTTTTATATCCGGCGCAATTCTGCTTCCAGGGGGTCGTGGCACAAGTCGAGGGGTCGGGATTAGTTGTTGTTGGCGATATCGGGCGGACCAACCGCTACGGGGATCAACCGCGTTGTCTGAGCGAGGCGGAATCCGAATTCCGGACTTTTTGCTACTGCTTTGGCTAGTAGGATCTGTTGTCGCGGGTTTCAACTGCCAACTGAAATTGCGTGAAAAAAAAATAAACGCAGCCGAAAATTTTCACAGCTTTCCAGTTAGTAGATGTTTTGTCGTAGTGCTAGTGGTGAATTGATTTTTGCCACATGCAGAAAACAGCTCGGACGTATTGCTTTACTGTTTTAGTTAGGAGAATCTTTTTTCGCCGGTTCCAACTGCGAACTAGAACAGTTTGCCGACGGAAGAAAACGCAGCAGTAAATTTCGGATTGTTTGAATTCAAAGGATCATTTTTCACGGGTTTTAACTGTTCACTAAATTCACATTTCCGCATCGAATCAAGTGACGCTGTTTAATGTGGTAAAAACGATTATGGGACATTTGAACTGAGAGAACATAAAATCCAAAATCAAGAACTTGGAAATAAATGTAAGAACTTGGAGCCGTATGTCTGAAGTCGTGGAGATTCGGCCACGCCTGTATCTAGATAAAAGTGTGAAGAGTGTGAAGACAGCAAAGTTATGAGGCTAGAAGGGTATGAAAAGAAATCTGCTTATCCCTTGTATGCTTCATGCAGCTATTAAACCTGCCTTCGGAAGACTGGAGGTTGTTAGGACTTGGAAGTAGGTAAAACTGCTTCGGTGGCAGCTAAAATAAAGGATGTAGGCAATTAGGAGGTCGGAAAAACTTGTTTGAAGGCAGGTAAATTTAAAATGGAGATAAGTAGGAGGCAGGTCGGAGGTAGCAAGTAAGATAAGTAAAAAGCAGCAAAATTAATGTGATGGAGGCAGGTAAAAACCTGTTTTCCGAATTGAAGCATCCCTACCTTACTTAGTAACTTACCTTACTTACCTTACCTTACCAATTCAGTTTTTGCTAATGTTTATATTTGTATTTTCAGCTTCTTTCAAATTAGTGGATTAAATATTTTCAACAAATTTCTACGCAAATTCCTGGCCAAAAAGGTGATAAAGTATTTCTCACTTAGGTAATTTTTCAATAATTATGCTTCTGACAATTTGGATCGAATACACTCTGATAATTGTGCGATTCCTATTATTCGTTTTTGGGTTGTGTTTGTCCGATTTTATTTTTTATTTTATATTTCTCATCCCAATGTGGTTTATGTACTCTTTTTAAAATAATCTTAAATATCTCATCCTTTCTTTAATTTCAGAAATGTACCAGGATAAACAAATGCCCCAGTAGTGGAAAAGTCTTTATCGTCGTTACTACAGCAAAATGAGCCATAATGGGTATAAAATAATACGCCACTGTAACTTCACTGTGACTTCACTGTAACATTTGGACTTGAAACTTCACCGTATTAACTATAGAATGGGTTACAGTCACGTGTATTTTATAATGAGCATGACTCATTTTGCCGTAGTGAAAACGTTTTCAAATACTTTTATAGACAGGCAACGTAGAGATGATTTGTATACTAAAAAGATGTGCAATAATTATAAGCTTAGACGTACGGCAAATATAAATGGAAATATAATACTTTTGTAACAAAATTGATCTCAAGGTGTTTCGTGTTTACTTTATAGTGAAATGTTGCTTTATAAGTTACAATACGTAACTGAACGAAGTACATATA
>JASAMX010035323.1:0-14925 GCA_030248175.1 Microlaimidae sp. YZB2_3 | reverse complement strand
CTCTCGATTCATCTCAAATTACCATCTCGCAACCCATACCGTACCCCAAAATTTTAGGGGGTCTTTTTTATATATTTATTATAATACCCTCATGTTTATACTCATATCAAAGCTTTAGACACGCTTATCCCAAAAATATAAGTTTCAACTCGATTCACCCTATGGTTAGCATTTTTACAACCCATCATGTACCCCCTAAAAGTTTTTGGGGGTACATTATGGGTTGTAAAAATGGTAACCATTGGGTGAATCGAGTTGACATTTATATTTTTAAGATCAGCGTGTTTAAAGCTTTTATATGAGTACAATCAAGACGGTATTACAATAAATATATAAAAAAGACCTCCTAAAATTTTTGGGGGTACATTATGGGTTGTAAAAATGGTAACCATTGGGTGAATCGAGTTGAAATTTATATTTTTGGAATAAGCGTGTCTAAAGCTTTGATATGAGTATAACATTAGGGTATTATAATAAATATATAAAAAAGACCCCCTAAAAATTTTAGAGGGTACATTATGGGCTGTAAAAATGGTAACCATTAGATGAATCGAGTTGAAATTTATATTTTTGGGATAAGCGTGTCTAAAGATTTGGTATGTGTATAAACATGAGGGTATTATAATAAATATAAAAAAAACCTCTAAAATTTTTTGGGGGTACATTATGGGTTGTAAAAATGGTAACCATTGGGTGAATCGAGTTGAAATATATATTTTTGGGATAAGCGTGTCTAAAGCTTTGATATGAGTATGAACATCGAGGGTATTATAATAAATATATAAAAAAGACCCCCTAAAAAATTTAGGGGAACATTTTGGTTGTAAAAATGGTAACCATTGGGTAAATCGAGTTGAAAATAATTTTTTTGACATCAGCGTGTCGAGAGCTTTGATATGAGTATAAACATGAGGGTATTATAATAAATATATAAAAAAGACCCCCTAAAAAATTTAGGGGTACATTTTGGTTGTAAAAATGGTAACCATTGGGTAAATCGAGTTGAAAATAATTTTTTTGACATCAGCGTGTCGAGAGCTTTGATATGAGTATAAACATGAGGGTATTATAATAAAATCACCTCTTAAGAATTTTAGGGGGTACGTTGATGGGTGCAAAAATGGGTAACCACTAGAAAATTGAAAAACCATATATTTTTGAAATCAGTGCGTCGAGAGCTTTCATATGAGTATAAACATGTTACTTAAAATGAAAAAATGACAAAATTACCATTTTTTAAAATTAGGGGTATTTTTGGGTATGTAACCGGGTAACCATAAAAAATTTTAGTCTAAAATTAATATTTTTGAAATCAGCACGCATAGAGCTTTCAAACGAATATAAACACGGCTTATAAATAATAAAAACAAAAAAATCACCCCTTACTAATTTTGGGAGTACAAAGGGGTCTATAATTTGGTTACTTGACCATTTAGAGCAAATTTTTTATATTTTTAAACTCAGCACGCCGAGAGCTTTAAAATGATATATTACTCGCCTATGTAGAGGGGCTGTGTCAAAAGTTTTATTTTTAGGGGTCAGCCATTGCAGTGCCTTAGGGCATCAAAATTTTTTTGAGACTATCACCTAAATGTCGGACTTAAATTTCCGCATAAATCCCCCCTGTCTCAGGCCTGTGGCTCTAACAGTTTTTGAGCATGATGCCAAAATATGCGTTTGGTGTCCCCCATTGTTTAGCAAAAATCGTGAAATTGACACCCTTTAACCTCTCGGGGTACCCGACCCAGGTAGATTACCCCTAACAAATTATATATTTTTGAGCTCAGAAAAGTATGGGCAATCTGCAAAAAAATTTTCAGACGTAAAGCCCCATATGATAAAAAGTTAGAAATTTGGTCGAAAAAAATCGACCGTAAATTTCGGCAATTTTGGGGCTAACCCCCCAATTTTTTTTTCAGGAGGTAGCCAAAAGTACAAGGACCTTAACACGAGATATTTTCATATTGATCGCGGCGTGTTCAAAAGTTATAAGACCGCAAACAAAAAATTTTTGTCAACTTTTTTCCAGTATCGCTAAAAAAAACAGAGAGTAATTACCAGCGAAAATAATTAACAAAAACGCTTTTTACCGTCGTAACCAAGGAAACAGCAATTACGGGAACGGGTTAAGATAATATGAGAAATTTTTACAGTTTTTCCCAGTTTTCTTAGGAATATTTTTTTATCATATTATTCATTTATTTATTTTAGAGTTTTTTTCTTTTAAGCTGCTGTGAAATTCCTGCTTATCTTAACTTTTAATACTCTCCACCTATTATATCAAACTCAAAGATTTTTGTTCCTCCAATATCATGCTCCGCAGTTCCGGCCACTTAAAGCGGAGGAAATCGAGGAAGCTCCGGCGCTTAGAACTTCGTTTTTAAGTTTTTATAGCAGCATTTTTTTAGAGCTCCGGAGCTCCGAGGACCATATCTGTAATCGAAACATACCAGGTTTCCAAAAGTTGTTCGTCCAATTTGGGTTTGGCGCTTGCGAGCAAAGCACGAACCGCGGCCAGTTTGTCCATCAAGGCGCCCAAATTGCGCTGAAGTGAGGAATTTTCCCGTACCAAAATCCGCTCCCGCCGTTTAGATTCCAGAAGCTCCCGCTCTAGCTTGGCGACTTTTTCCTCGTGGGAAATTTGTTTGGCTAACATTTTGGCGTCCAGACCCTGATTTGAAAGGCAAGCAGAGTGTTAGGCCAACATACCCACGCGATGACGAGTGATCTTTTTATTATTTTTTAACAAATTCTTCCGCGGATGAGATTATTAGACAAAAAAAATCAAAAATTACGAATGGAACTTTCTGATTCGGAATGGGATGTCCAGCGCAAAATATTGGGCAAAAAATCGTCGCTTCAATACGTTCTCTTTTTTGTGAAAAGTGACAGCGGTAATATTGTTTAGCAGTCATTCAGTTGCGCCGTTTGCAAACTTCTTCTTGTAAAACTTTGCAATTTTTTACAAATTTATAAAAGATTTGCCAAATACTCTGAAATTGTAGGCTATTATACCATTTATGTTTGGAAAATCAAAAAATCAAAAAAAATTATGAACACTCCAATACTGTAAAATTTAACGAATTCAAGAAATCTTAAAAAATAAACTTAAATTTGATATTTTATAGATAAAAATTAAAAATTATATCATGTTTTGTTATTTAAAACTTACAAATAACTTACACCCTAGCGTTTTTTAATTATCAAAAAGCAATTTAGTATTCACTCAAAAATCTTTTTTAAAACTTTAAAATACTTTAAATATCACAATTTGACATAATATAAATTAAATGTGGCTTATCAGTTGTTCGATAAACAAAAAATGAGGTAACTGTAAACCACTATTGATTTATCAAGTTTACCACGATGCTGAACTTAAAAAATTTTACTAAATTTTATGCAATAACCAACAAAAGTGGTTTATGTATTATGACCTTTTTAAAGAACTCTGAGATAAATTTTTAAAATCTTATTCTAATGCCTATTCAGGTTTCCTAGTTTTCGACTTTTTCGATTCCAAGTTTTGGTAGGAAATTATGAAATCGTGCGCAGAAATTTAGAGCTATCAAAAAATTTTGGGAACTTGAAACCGCGAAAATACAAATTTGAAGCGAAAGCCGAAAATAAAAAAATAGCCTCAAACTTTCGCTTAGTTATAGGGTATTGGATCGCTCTTGCTCTATTTCCTGCTCTATTCACAGAGCATTTTTCATGGTTTTTCTGACAATTTTTTCGTGATGTTGGCGTAGCACCTGCATGGCGACACAGAGATCCTCCGTGAAAAGTTTCAGATCTTCCAACTCTCGCTCTTGGCTCAAGAGGACGCGGGCCAATTTGGGGAAGGATGGGAACTCTGCGGTCCCGGGACAATTCAGTCCCCGGCGCTCGCAGCCGCCGAGCCAGGCGCAAATGTCGTCCAGTTGGACTTTTTGCGGCGCGTGCGGTCCGGGCACGTTATGCCTGCGGCAAAACTGTTCGCCCAGTGCACGCTCAAAATCGCTCAGGCTGCAGAGGTGGAATCCGTCGATTTCGTTGGTTTTTCTTATTGCTATGAGCCAGTTTTTTAAACAAAATATCGTATAAAAAGTCATTTAGATGTTTATTTCTTAAAAAAAAATTTTATTGAAGACAAAATATTAAAGCTATGGGTTTACTTTGTTATTGTAACACTTCCGTTGTAATAATGTTTCAACGCATTATTAATGCGAGTTTAAAGTCATCGGTTGATGGTGCACCACAGAACGTTTGTGATTGAATTACAAAGGGTAATGATTAAATTTACACTCCACTATCTCCTTTTTTTAGCAAAAAAGCTAAACACAGAATAAATGTTTTGTATTCTTTCTTTATTCCGCTTCCCATGTATGAACGTCACAGTATGAAAAATAATTTTAACCCAACATTGACAAATTTGTTTAAATGATTGAATATTAAAAACCTTAAAGGTTTAAAAGGTTTTTAAACGACTGGTATTCAAATTAAAAATTAAGAAACAAATTTACAGTTATTTTCATAAAAACAGATATTTAATAATTTATTATTATTTTAGATAAAATAAGCCTCGGTAACCAAGCCTATATTAAAAATTTGATCCAATTTCGACCAGTAATAAATGAATAAGACTATTTTTGACAAAAAATGAATTCGGCAAAAATGATTAAAACATTTTTTATGTTGTCATTTTTTTAAAAACCACCACTCTTTTTTCTTTCGTTTAAAACATGGGCAAGTTATGCAAAATTTTGTGTTTGTAAGCTTAAAAGGACTAAAATAGTTTATTTAATTCATCTTAAATTTAAAATATTAAAAATGAATTCTATCAGAGTGAAAATAGATGGGTGGTAAAGTAACCACGCGTTCTTTGAAAAAATATCACGTGGAAAAAACACCTGATACAACTTAATAATAATTGGTTACATCATCTTTAATAATTTTTTTTATTATTTTTAATCTCGCGCGTTTATTTTTCATTTCTTCCTGACGGCGTGCGGTTGCGCCCTTAATTTCAGTCTAAAAGATTTTAGCTTTAGTTTATTGTGCAAAATTAGCCGTAAATTTACAAAACGCAGCATAGACGAAAAAAACATCCAAACCGTAACCGACTTTTTCTTTTTTTTTGTCTCAAAAAATGACCCTTCCATTTATTTCTTGTCAAAATCAAACGAAATTTAAAACTTAAGTTTATGGCTACCAAGGTTTTTTCTGTGAAGTTTCATTAAAATTCGTTCACTATTAAAAAATCCTAGTTTTCTTGAATACCTGTCCTTACAAGAAAGGTTTCTTTATATTATTCTTTTTCTAAAGTAATAGAGTAACTGATACAATGTCTGTCATACCTTAATCTCGGCTACCAAGTGTTATTTTATATGCGCATAGTTATGAAATGAACTGCGTATGGCAGTTAGATAACATGATGATCTATCCAACCATACGCAGTTCATTTCATAATTTAACGTATATGGCAAAAATAACAGTCGGTGGCCGAAACTAAGGCAAATTCAACCCTGGCCGACTTTAAGTCAGTTCCCTTAATACTTCTCGACGTACACTAATTTTAAAAAGTAACAGAAACTTAAACAAATCCGATTTTCAGGCATTTAAATAAATCTTGTAAATTCCGTGAGTTTGAAAAGTTCAAAATCTTTATAAACTATCGCGCGCTGTGAAAATTGGCGATTATTCAGTGAGCTCGGATGTGGAGTGGAGTGGAATTTATGATTACAGGCTATAGAAAGACTGATTTTATAGCGCAGCGAATAGTTTACACAGCAAACTTCACCTTCACGGAATGGGGTGGTGTGGATTTATCTTATGGTTTAAATAAATTGACCGTACATTTAAGCGAAATTGTTGTAAATAAATACTAAAATTTTCATATCATACTCACAATTAAAAGCATAAATCCCGAGAAGCTTATTTCGTATTTTTATAGGGTAACACGATAGAATTTTAAGGGTCCTGAAACGGCAGTGTACTATTTGTGATTTGCGGCCATATGTTTTGCGTTGTGAAAATGAAAGTGGAAGGAGCTGAAAATTTGAAGATCTTTATATTCATTGGAGATTTTGTTTCTTTTGAGCGCTCATTAGCTTAAAGTGACTCTATAGCGCTGTGGAAGGCTTCCGTTAAAATGGGAGAGTTTTCACCATCACGAAACAAGTTTCAAAAGCTGTTTCTCGAAAAATTCCACCTCAAAAATTTGGGTCCTCGAATCGGGTCCAGTCCGAGGATTTCCATACATGCGGAAGCCCGACCCACACTGAGCGTGTCGTGAGGCTCGCTACGGACGAGGTAGTCGTATAAGACCCGTACGTAGTGTTTCATATTCGTCGCCACGGCTAGCGTAGGGCTGTTTTCCAGGCGAGACTCGAGAATTGTGTTTCGCATTAAAAGGTGAAATGAATGAATCTTACCTACACCTACATAAAAAATAATTTTCGTACAGGTTGGTTAAAAAGAGCGTTCGCAACTGTTCGCTCACTAATTTGTTTGTTGGAAAATCGCGCAAAAACTACTGAACATATATACTATTACCGAACTGAAGTTATAAGAAACGACCAATCAGCTGCGCGCCAACCATGCTTATGCTAATTAAATCACACTGTATACAAATTATTTCTTACGTGAGATTCAACCAGCATTGTCTGGAAATTGTTATTTATTCATAAACACTTTATATGTTAAGTTTTGCGTGACTGACTATTCATCGTGTAAAACTCACTGACTTCTCTTAAAACTTAAAATTTAAGTGATATTAAATCTGAGTAAAATTAGAAGGATGGCCAAAATAAAATAACTACTCGTTTAACGAGAAATATAACGTACAGGGAAACACGTAACGTAAACTCATTACTGATTGGTTAATCTAACAACTAATTGACAATCTTTTTAATTTTTCTTGGTTTGCGTGTTTATTTTATTTCTGCTTTACGGAGAGGAGTTACACCGCACATAAAATCAGTCTAAAAGATTTTAGTTTTAGTATCTATGTTTGAAGCATAAAATAAGTTACAGTTGAACGTATTTTATAGTGATGTTTTACTCATGATATGGTGAGGACGTGAGCTTCTTTCTTTTCGCTGAGCCACACGCGTATGTATGTATGTATGTATGTAGGCCCGTATGTAGAGTATTGACTAGCTGCTACGGTCAGGCCCAGTCAGACTTAAAACTAGGACTTCTGGTCCTGCGACTGAGTCAAATGAATCAATGGAGCTCGAACTTAGTCGAACTAAAAAACCAGTCGCTTTTAAGTAAGCTCATAACTATGTCTCTACAACTGCGGCTATTTTAGAAAATGAAAAAAATTAACCGTTTATGTTTTTTTTAAGTTTAGCTTTTTTATGAATTACATATTAAAAATGATAAAAAATAGTCTTAAAAATGCAAATAAAATAATTTTAAATGTATTTAAAGCTTAAATAAGCTAAAAATTGCTCATTGAATTGCTCCGGAGCTTCCTACGCTTTAAATGGCCGGAGTTCCGGAGCATAGTATTTAAGGGTAGGAACATCACTGCTTCAAACATTTATATAGACTCCGGTGCCCTTTAACTGAGGAGTTTAGAGCGCTTTTATAATGTAACAAATATGTTATCATTTTTATATCTATTTAATGTTTTTATAAATTATGAGAAAAAAAAATTGTTCAAAATTTTTTTAAAAGATACATGGAATAGGAAATTTAAAGTGAAAAGAATACAAATACCCGCAAGAGGGTTCCGAACTAAGCCGTTTCATGTTTATTCAACCTTAAAATGTTTTTAAAGTTTTTTTTGCATTGTTAAATAAAATGTTTTTTAAAGTTTTTTTGCATTGTTAAAACATTATAATGTAGCAGAGTATTACAGGGTAAGAACATCACTAGAATTAATCTTTTTGAAAAGTTTTGATAAAATTTTTGTTTGCAAAACATTACTAAATAATGTCTTCGGCATACTTCATTATTTTTTATGCAATTAGCAAAAAAAAAAAACAACGCAGATCTGGAATTCCTTACGAGAAATGCCCTGGGCCTTCGAAAAACTGAGCTTCACTCTGAAGCTCGGAGCTTCGGGGAACAAAAAAATAGGGTGGAGCTCCGGAGCTCTCCAGAAGTCCAAGAATATTACTAAAATCACTTTCGATTTACTAAATAGGATTATTTTAACACTATAATCAAGAAAACTTTGGATTTTTGGCTTTAAAAATTTCCTTTAAAATATACACTGCTTCACTAAAACAACAAAAACTAAGCTTCCTTTTTGCTATATGTATTATGTACTTTAAATTTTTTTTTGCCTTACATTTTTGTACATTTTCTGATACATTATAATCTTTAATAAATAACTCTGTTTGAAAAAGAATAAAATTCTTGAAAAATGAGTATGCGTTTTTATTTGCGAAAAGATTATTAAAGCGTTAATAGCGAATTAATGTACCAAATACATCTCAATGAGGTGCTTTTCCTCTTCTTCATCAAAAGGTGAATACGATTGTCGCTCATTTTCTTGATCAAACAATACAGTTATGGTCAAATTAGTACAAAAATTCACCGAACAAACGAGAATTATTTTAAAACTTGACCAATTTGTAAACGTTTTTGCTTAATTGCTGTTATTTTTTATTGTGATTGGATATTAAATGACTCAATAATTTTGAAAGTCAATAAATTTAATCGAATTAGACTCAAAATATTTAAAACATACTAAAAAAAATTTTATAAACTTTTAAATTTTGATATTGCGCATTTTAAAAATAATGAATGTGTGGGTTAACCAGATTGGTTGTGAACGAAAATCTCGGACTAAATCAAAATAGATCGAGCTACAATTAGCCCGAGTCCTAGCTCGTTATTTTCTTGCTGATAGTAAGAACTATACTACTGTAACTAATTCAAGTCGTACTTCTTGAAACTAAAGGTAAACCCAACGTGGCTGCAACAGTTGTTCGTTGGATTAAAAAATGCCCTCATTAAGTAACCATTCAAATCACAAGAATCTGACGTCACTTTATCAGCCAATTAGATTTAATTTAATACGGAGTATTTGTTTGATGAAGTGACGTCAGATTCTCGTGATTTGAGTGGTTATTTAATGGGGGGCATTTTTTTAATCTAACGAACAACAGTTGCAGCCACGTTGGGTTTACCTTTAGTCACAAAAACCTGTGACTTCCAGTCGCTGTTTTAAGTCAAAACTCTACATACGGGCCTAGGTCGGCTTAAATTCAATACAAAACATGCCGATGCAAACTGGCCATTTTTATGAAGAATTACGGGGAAAATTTGAAAACACAGAACGGTCTCAAAGAAAATTTTGCATAAATGATTATAGTAAAACAGAAGCGGGAGATAAAAACAAACCCCACAAATACCAAAAATTTCCTACAAAAAAATTTCTGAACAAAAACATCTAACGCAAAAACTCAATGCAAATGTATATGAAAAGAGTAAATTATAATGGTAAATTATAAGGGTAAATTATAATGCAAAAACTCAATGCACCACAGAATAAAGTAAATAATAATTTATAAATACATTAATAAAACGTACATCTTAAGTTTACCACTTTATTTTACCATTTTTTTAACTGTAAAATAGAGAGTCAAATTGAGAAGAAATGTACGTTTAAATAATTTTAAATAATTATGAATTATTATTTCAGTTTATTTTATAGTGCATTAAATTTTTGTATTATATTTTGCAATTTTATATGTTTTTTGTTAAATAATAGTTTTGTGTAATTTTTTGTGTTTGCCTTTATCCCGCTTCATTTTACATGCAAAATCCTTTCGAGACCTTCTGTACAGTTAAATTTCCGTTGTTATTCTTCATAAACGTTATTAAGTAATAATAGCCTGAAAAATGCAGCCAGTAAGAATCAGTAACTTCCAATCAACCATGAGCAAAAACTCAATAAAACAATAGGATCTTCGCATGGTTCCAACAGAATGGGAAGCCAAAGTCTGAATAGACTCAACACTCGGGGAGACCTTTTTGTATCTTTGCGACAATTGATATCCTTATCGATAATCTATATTGATCGATCGATATCAATTTAAATATTCTTGTTTTTAAATCTCGAGTCCCACCTGTCGGCGGTCCAGTCTGGATTGTAGCAAACGTTGAGAGCGCCGAGAAGCAGTGGAATGTCCCGCGAGACCGGAGCCGCCTTCATTAGTTGGGAACTTGGAGCCGAAAACGACGAAGTTAGAGCCACGAAAAATAAAATTTTGAAATTTTTTTACAATTTATTAGTAAAAAATCCCTATCCTAAACAGATCCGGGGCGAGACCCGGATTTCAGGGATAAAACCAATTAACTTCAGTTCTAAGTGCAATTTATTAGAGTTTAAAATTTTGGTATTTGTTTAGGTTTGCAGCATTGAAGTATTTTTAATTGTTACCGTTTTAGTCTTAACTTTTAAAACAAAACAAAATACGGATCCAAGTTCCCGTTACCACCGTTTGACGTGATGAAACGCGTTCCGGTGCCATGGTGTATTGGCTCAGCCAGGATTTAAGTAATAATTCTCATTTCTTTGGCGAAAATTTACCATTAAAATATGAAACAAATTCGTGTATTTTACTAAATAAATATTTTAGCCGGAAAAACAATGGGTCAATTTATCACTTTGATCACAAAGAAACAAACGAAGTGATTTTTTTAAGAAGTTTATAGGTTTAACAGCTGCAAATAAAAACCGACATATAAATATTCCATTGTTTTCTCACCACTAATTCTGTTTGAAATAGTTTTAGTTGCAGCTTTTATAGTTTTAGAAATCAAAACTTTAAAAAATGGTGTAAATAATGGTATTTTTGCAGAATTATAAAAAAAATTTGTCACAATTATTTGGCTTTAGTCAAATTTTATGAGCCACTACTTGCTAATTTTAAAAAACCTTGGCTAATTTGACTGATATATTCAAAAATACTGCAAACGCATTTAAAAAAGCGTTTTTAACGGTTTAAACTACATTATTAATAAAAAAACTCATATCGAAAAAAAAAATCACACAAATCTGATTCGCTTGGTTAGCTTGTTTGTTTGTGGTAAATTTTTGCCACTTACGGATCTTAAACAAAACACCGATCGGGGCTCTTACAAATTTCTCGTATTGTCGAATTTCATCCTAAAAACTAATTTTTTTTGTATATGATTTTGGTGTGTGGTGTTTTTACAACTAATTCAAATAATTAAAAAAGTTTAATTTTAAAGAAACGAAGTTTTTTATACGTAGTTCGGTTCATGTAAACGTAAAACTTTGATTTCCAACTGGTAATACTAGAATATCAGCAAACAAAAAGAAACCAATTGCGTAAAACCGTAGGTAAAAATGTTTTTTTAAATGGTAATTTTCATTCATTACTTTTGGAAATTTAAAACTTAAGTTTTTAACTCAGCGTGGTTTTTACCAAATTATTTTACTATTCGTCCAGTAAGAATGCTTTAGTCTAAAAAGTGGTATATAAAAACAGCATTTATTTTAATCAAGCGGTATTCTTGTTAATAATTTCTTAACCCTAAGGTATTAGTTTTTGGTGTAATAACCTTGTTTTAATATGATCTTTATATGATACATTGATCGGTATTGATTAAAAAAAGCAAATAAAATAGACTACAAATTAGTATACTGCAACTGTAATAAAATAGTTCATTGTTTAAATGCGTTTTTAAAGTTCAAACGTTAAAAAATCATTTATATAAATTTATCGGCATCTAGCCACGTAAGAGACAGAAAATGCAACAAATCATATTGTTGTAAACTTTACAAGCAAAAAGTAAGCTGTAAATTTATGTTTAATTTTCGGAATATAAAATTTAATTTTAAATAAATAAATGAATTAAACATTGGTTTGTCTAACACCGGAAAAACTTGATTTATTTTAATAATTGACATAAAACATGCCATGCCAAGTTTAATTATACGTCAAATTTGTAACTTTGATTAGATAATGATGACGAAAAACTTTTTTTATTTTTTATATTTTTTTACAAAAATTACACGAAAAAATAATAAATTCAATGTATATTTTGTCTTTTTAAGATCAAAAACTGACTATGTAGAAGGTACAACGAAGGCGTCAAAAATAATGGATATCAACTTCGTTTAAGGTTTTTTCAATTTTTTCCCAATATCATTCCTTTGAGGATTTAGGCTGAATCAGGAAAAGAGCAATCAAGCATTCGTTTGACTTTTAATGAAATAGCTTTTTAACGACAAATTTTTTTTAAGTACATTGAAATTTAAAGCTGCGAATCGACCATGAAAAATAGAAATTAATTATTAAACCTGTGAAACTTTTAAATTTTTTGCTATGAGTTTTAAGCCTTATGAGAAATCCACTTGAAAAAACCGTTTAAATTCACTAAACTTTGTTTTATCGAAATAACTAAACAAAATAGCTTTAAACTATATATTTTAATTGATAAAATTCTTTATGCTAAAAACATAATGTAGTATGTCTTTAAAATTCTCTATATAAAAAAGAGTTTAACTACTAACTGAAAAAATAGAAAATCATGTAATATATCTAAAAACAAAACATTTTAAACGCGTCCGGAACGCGTGGTCACTTGTCACTCCGGTATAAACTACCCCTAGCCGTCAATGAAAAACAAGTTATTTGAACACAAATAGATACTGATTGCTTTTTGCGCAATATAAAAAAAAACTATTCAAATTAAAAATATTTAAGGCGCCGTTCTCTAAATGATCAGATTTGTGAGTAGCAATTTTTTTCAGGTGGAACTGATTTTAAAAATTTTCCGTGCATTAACTTTTTAAAATATTTTTTTACCATTCTAATCTGTTAAAGCCTCGCTAAAATATTGTCATTATAAAAAACAGCAACTTAGAAATCCATGCAAAACAAGGGATCGTGTGTTTTAAGAATCACCACCCAAAAATTGGTAAACCACAAGATTTTTTCGTTACGACGGCAAAATTAGCCACAATGTGTATAAAATATATGCGACTGTGACTAATTTCAAATTTAAAACAGAAACTTTTTAACTACAAAATGAGGCACAATAACTTGTATTTTATAATGAGTGTGGCTCATTTTGCCGTAGTAACGACGATATGATATAAAGTATATAATTCATATTTTATTACTGTCTGCTGTTTATTATAATGATGTAAAAAATCGTAATATTTAAATAAAAACTATTTTTATATTAAAAAGATGGGAATTTTGCTCATGGGAGCTAAAAGCGCAAACAAAAACAAAAAACAAGCCTATAGCAAAATTACACATGGCTTACCTTGATGACCTGCAATGTTGAACTCAATCTAATAATTTTACAACAAAGTAACTGAAAATTTTAAGAAAAAACTTTTTATTTTAACAATTTTTTACTAAATTACTGTATAACAAATGTACATTTTTGTGACGACTAAACTTATTTGATTTTTGTCTTGTTTTTTTTGAAAGCAAGATTAAATAACCTCTTCAATCTAATTAGTTTTTTTAACTACGTCATAACCATACAATTTTAATTGCGGTCTTTTCGTATCCCACATAAAATTTTACGACGTCACACAGACAGAACTAATTTCCCCATCAGTAAAAGAGGCAAAAGCTTAAGTTGTAAATATAGTTTATTTTAGCAAAATATATTAAATAAATAGCAACATAATTAAAAATTGTCTTATTAAAATGGCTGGTTTTCTCATGCAAATGATTTATATAATAATCAAAATATTCTTATATTTATGTTGTTTTCCAAATTCAATATGGGTTACAAAAATTTGAAATATAAAATTGATTATAAAGCACAAAATAGATAAAATTAAAATTAATTATCTGCTTCAATTTTTGTTTGGAAGATGCTCTAATTTATTTAATGACAGTTCGAATTTTGAAAAAAAACCCAGTTTTAAATTTTAAACAAAATTTTTGTGTTTAATTTTCTAGAACTATGTTCTTTTTTTTATAAATAACATAACATAACTTTTCTTTTTCTCTTATTAAGTTTGTGGTAACCATAGCTACCTCTCTGCAATGTTTCATCAAAAATCGTTCATAAACAACCAATCTGCTTTTATAATTATAAATATGTGTTTTTTTAAATATGTAAATGCCCAGGAATCTGTTTGACTTTTTGCGTCTGTGTTTACAAATTAAATAAGTTTTTTTTGATAAAAGTGACGTTTATTTAGACAACTTTTATGTCATTACATTCCTATTTTGTTAGTTTATGCACGATCAAAACGAATTTAAAAAATGACAAACGGAAACCTAAAAAGAAAAACTAATTTTAACAAAAACAGATAAAAAAATACCATAGAATTAAAACTAATCTAGCAATTTAACATATTGGGTGGTACTGCAAACACCTGTATAATTTTTCGAAATAATAAAAAAAAGCTAAAGCTGTTGCTCAGGAATTTCTAAAGCATAAAAATTGTGTGCTTTTAAACATACATCATAAGCTGCTTAACGTAAAATAAATGTTACAACACACAAAAATAAAAATATTGTTTGTAAAGTAATATAAAATAAAATGTATTTTAAACTTGCAAGACACCTGGAATATATAAATCTAATGAATATTCTGCTTTTTATGCAGCCTATTTTTCGCTTAAAACCTGTAGTTATAGCAAAAACATTGAATAAAGTCAATTTAAAAAAAGGTTTTTTTTGTTTAGACATTAAGATTATAAACAATGTGTTTTACAAAGCTAAATTGCATACAAACTTGATCAATGTTTGCCAAGCTTATAATGTGCTCGTTTTAAAGGAAATGTTTCCTCCGATTCCAATAGCCGGAATTGTTTAGGGTAAAACATCACTAAACCCAAAGGCTTCCTGGAAGCACCAAATCTAATAAGCCAAGGTTTTTGCATAAAATCCGTTAGCATATATTTATTTTAAAATAATTACCCTTTAATTGGTTTGCTTTTTTAAAAAAGATAAGTCGATTTGTAATATTATTCTA
>JASAMX010035321.1:2500-43352 GCA_030248175.1 Microlaimidae sp. YZB2_3 | reverse complement strand
ATATTGTAATCTAAAATTTTATCAAACAAATCTGTTTATAAACTAATAATAAATAACAAACAGGGTTGTATAAGTCTTTAAAAGTGTCAAATTTTTTTATTTTTTGAGCATTAAAGAGTTTTGCGTGTATGTTTGCTGTTAATCTTTGAGCAAAATTTTTTAATATATTTTTGTATTCGTATTGAAGAAATATAATGATTTTAAAAAGTTAATTTCCTGTCAACATGGGCTTTTATTTATTAAAGTTTTGTTTTATTTGTATTCTTTTGAAAAATCGATTTTAAAAATAATTCCTAAGCTTTTTCTGAATCAGATTAGGGTGGCTTTTATGACACTTAAAGTATTAGGGAAGCCTAGTAATAAGTTTCCCACCTTCCCTTAATGTTGCCTACTACTAAGTGGATTGAAGTAGGTTAGTACAATTTACGAGTAAATTGGTGATAGACGCAAAAATAGGGAGAAAACCGCTAATTTACGTAAAAACAAACCGGGTTTGCGTAACAACAATGGCGCCTTAACTCTTTACGTAATCAATTGGTTTAAGAAAAAAATCATGATACATACTTACACACAAAGAACACAAAAACAATATACAGGAAAGCTAAGTTTTATAGTATGTTCGTATTAACAAAAAAATTTTTAAAAGAAATGTAATAGAAATATTAAAAAAAAATTTGTTTGATTTAATAAAAAAGTAAAAGAAAAATTGCCACTATGGTTTCACAATAAAGAAGCTTGCAAAGAACAAAATACAAATATGCATAACGTTTGGAGATTTTAGCTAGCTACCAATTACATAGAGAAGTAAGGGTTTTCTAAATTAGAATGCTTAGGCGACGAAAAAAAAAAAAAAAAAAAAAAAATAAACGAAAAATAGACGAAAAATAGATTGTTACACTTATACTGTTTGCACCAGTAAATTGGTGAATTTTGGCAGAAAGTTTTTTACGAAAAATATTGGATTTAATGGATTTTTAGTTTTTATCTTAAAGTCTGGGAGACTTTTTATTGCAGAGCGTTCAGTGAGTAACCAATTGCAATAAAGAGCAAAAATTACCCATTTTTATTTAGGTAGTATTTTTTTGAATTATTATACTTATGGATTATAATACTTTAAGATATTCAAATCACGAAAAATTTGACGAATTAGCGAAGGATGTGATGAATTCTGTTTCGAGAATAATATTTTTTGAATATGATAAATTTTGAAAATTATAAAAAAATAAAAATATTATTAAAATCAAACAAAAATTATGGCCAAATATGTTTTATGCGGGATCACCGGACCCTTTCAAGAATTTGACAAATATACTGACTATAGCCATGAGCTCAAGCGATTTATATACAAACCCTTTAAAATAAATTGATAATATGATAAAACATCCTACTCGCGTTAGACAAAAGATATTATGGCCTTCCAAAAATTATAAATTTTAATAGAAATATAATTATCTGGAGCTTTAAATTACGAATTAAATTAAATTTAATGATAATTTTGAAAATATTAAACCCCCATTTTTCAGCAGAAATTGTATATAAAACCATTAAATACAAAAATATTTTCATAAATTGTTACGTACGTGAAAAAGAAAAAGCATAACAATTCTTCTTTATTGGAAGTATTTTCCGAAATAAATAATAGAAGAGTGCATATTTTTAAAGGTTTAACGCCAATCTGATTTTTAGTATCAATTTATTTCAACTACTGCCAATAGTAATGTGATCTACAATCGTGGTACTTTGCCTATTTCTATGGAAAAGTATTCCCGTATTCATAGATTTCGTATGCCAAAAATCGTGTTTAACTGCTTCGTAGAAAATTACGTTTATTTCATTTATATATATATATATATATATATATATATATATATATATATATATATATATATATATATATATATATACATATATTATAAATGAAATAAACGTAATTTATGGTCTCTCCGGACAGTTTTCTTAAACGCGATTTTTGGCATACGAGATCTCGTGGAATACAGAAATATTTTCATAAAAAATAGGCAAAAATACCACGATTATAAAGTGCACATTTATTATATTATTGGCAGTAGTTGAAATAATTGATACTAAAAATCAGATTGCAACGATTTTTTTTAAACCCTTAGAAATATGCACTACTCATTATTTATTTCGGAAAATACTTCCAATAAAGAAGAATTGTTATGCTTTTTCTTTTCACGTACGTAACAATTTATGAAAATATTTTTGTATTTAATGGTTTTATATACAATTTTCCGTGAAAAATGGGGGTTAATTTTTTCAAAATTGCGGTAAGACTTCGATTTAATTTAATTTGGTAAATTTAAAGCTCCAGATAATATATTTCTATTGAAATTTATAATTTTTGGAAGGCCATAATATCTTTTGTACTTTTTAACGCATAAATAGTTTTGTCGTCCGTTTTATCAATTTATTTTAGAGGGTTTGTATATAAATCGCTTTTAGAGCTCATGGTTGCAATGGAATAGTCGGTTAGCGTGTTGTCAAATTCTTGAAAGGTCCCGAGATCGATTCCCACATAAAACATATTTGGCCATAATTTTTGTTTGATTTCAATAATGTTTTTTTTTATTTTTTTATAATTTTCAAAATTTATTTCACATATATTCAAAAAATATCATTACTCGAAACAGAATTCGTAGCCTGCTTTTCGCTAATTAGTCAAATTTTCGTGATTTGAATATCTTAAAGTATTATAATAATACTCCATAAGTATAATAATTCAAAAATAAATTGTCTGTAAATAAAAATGGGTAGTTTTTGCTCTTTATTGCAATTGGTTTACTACTGAACGCTCTGCAATAAAAACTGTCCGGAGAGACCTTAAGATAAAAAATTTTAGGGCTAGATTTTTTAAATCCAATATTAATTGGTAAAAACTTTATCATTTCAAGACTCACCAGTTCACTGATAAGTGCTTCCGCGTTCACACACTTTGCGGGGTTTATTTATATTATTATCATATTTATTTCATTATTAGCTTTTTTTCTAATAACAAACCTTAGTTCGCCTTAAGCCGTCTAATTTAGAAAACTCTTACTTCTCTATGTAATTGGTAGCTAGCCTTGGGATTCAATCTCCAAACGTTATGCATATTTGTATTTTGTTCTTTGCAAGCTTCTTTATTGTGAAAGCTGTCTGGAACCATAGTGTTTCGCAATTTTTCTTCTTTTATTAAATCAAACAAATTTTTTTTTAATATTTCTATTACATTTCTTTTAAAATTTTTTAAATATTAATACGACATTACTATAAAACTTAGCTTTATCTATATTGTTTTTGTGTTTGTCTTTGTGTGTAACTGTGTATCATGATTTTTTTCTTAAAGAACCAAATTGATTATGCTAAGTTAGGAGGTACAATTTAAGGCGCAATTAGTTTGTTTGCTTTTACCCACCGAACCCGGTTTGTTTTTACGTAAATTAGCGGTTTTCCTCCCCCTATTTTTTGCATCTGTGGCCAAATTTACTAGACGCACTGATAAACAAGTATTACTAACCTCTTAGTGCCACTCTTAGTAATTAGGGCAACATTAAGGGAAGGTGGGAAACTTTATTTACTAGGCTTCCCTAATCTTAGTGTCACTTGAAGCCACCCTAATCTGATTCAGAAAAAAAAATAAAAAAGCTTAGGGAATTATTTTTAAAATCGATTTTTCAAATTTGAAGGAATACAAATAAAACAAAACTTTAATAAATAAAAAGCCCAGTAGAAAAGTTGACAGGGAAAGTTAATTTTTTTTAAAATCATTATATTTCTTCAATACGAATACAAATACGTATTAAAAAATTTTGTGTCATGGATTGACAGCAAACAGGAAATCGTTAGCACGCAAAACCGTTTACTTTAATGCTCAAAAAAATAAAAAAATTTGACACTTTTAAAGACTTATACAACCCTGTTTGTTATTTATTAGTTTATAAACAGATTTGTTTGAAATTTATCATAAAATTTTAGATTTTTAACATTTTGAATAACACAATAAAGTTACAATATTAATGTTTTATTTTCAAAGTGTTGATATCGTTAAGGTTTATAACTAGGAAAAAATAATAGGTAAGATTTAGAACTAGGAATCACTAATATGTACTGTTGTATAAATTTATAACCTTAAAAAAGTTTTAAAATTTTGATTTGTAATTTTTTTTAAATGAAAAAAATATGGTTAAATACTTTTATCCAATTTTGAAGTAATAATCGTTGGATTTAAACAAAACTAATCCTCATCTTTATATAAAACTCAATAAGTAGTTTTTAATTAAATTTGATAATGTTTATTATTATTAGACTCCGGTGTGCTTTAATTCACCTTAGGTGGCCATAAAAAGATCGGAGGCTTTTTAACTTTAACAAAAATTACACATTCGAAAACTCCTCCTAGATTTTCGGGGTATTTATTTTTATCTCCAGACGTATGTGGTATTTATGTTGTTGTTTAAAATCTTGTTGTACCGATCCCCAAAATTTTCGGTCGATGGTTGAAAAATTGAAAAAAAATTTTTTTATTATGATCATAAAAAATTTCAAAAGCTTTGGATCAAAATAATACCCCTCTTACCTTAAAATTTGAAGAAGCTCCGCTTTTAGGAGGCTTGGGTGGGAACGGGAAGAGTCGGTAACTCCCGAAATTCTGAAACTGCCGACACTCCTCTGTATTTGGGGGTACTCCCCTAGGTCGGCAGAAGTAGGGGGATTAGGGTTTTTTTACCCCCTTCCCCCTCAAAAAACATCCCAAAACTGCGGACACTGCGTTCACCCTTTTGCCGCTCGAACTTTGAGGATACCCTCGACATCCCTCCTAAAATTTGGTGGGTCCCAGTGCTATTTAAAATTGGCTATTTGGGGGATATCCCAAAATTTTTGGACACCCCCTTCAAATTCAGAAACGGGCTATATCTTCCAAAATCCGAAAGGCTGCCCATCCATGGTAGGGCGATCAGTCATCATTATGCAAAGAAAGCTGGGGTTAAGAGTTTTAACAATAAAACAATCTCAAAATTCTAAGAATCCTTGAATTAGATTTTTGCTTCCGAATGATGCAACTCTTATAAATTATTACCATTTTTAGTTTGAACTGAAACAGGGCTAATTTTGGCTGAAAAATTGTCGGCGTGAATATAACCTATAAAATCTGACCAAGCTTCGTATGGGTCACCAATATTGGTCCAGTACCCTTCAACTATAAAATAAAACTAAAAAGCTCAAAATTCTTTCAAAGCATATAGATCTAAAAAATAACTATAAAACTTTTGGAAAAAAGTGCGGCTAGAGTTTTAAAATATTTGCAAATAAATAGAATAACTATGGCGTTTAATCCAAATAAATAAAATCGCGGTATAGAAATAATGCGTGCGTAACGGTTTACCTCCGATATTTGTTAGTCTTTTTTGTTCCAAACAAAATTGCGCATTTTATGTAAACCACTGCGAGCGCAACAAGCTGCGCACTTTTAACTTTGCATTATGCATTGTTTCAAGATAAAAATAGTTTTATCGAAATCCCATTATTTAATGAAATTGATTTTGTAGTAAATTATTTAAAATGTTTTTTTTTTCTAAAATATACAACAATTCTTTTGCAAAACAGTTATTTTGTTGTTTAATATTTAGGTTAGGGACGCTTTTCGGGAGGTACCCACCTCCCTAGCGTTTTGCCACTTATCTGTTAGTGTCACTTACCATAAGGGATTCTAGTAAATACAACACTTCACTAAACTGCTTAAGAACACGAGATAGCAATTGAAAAATCATGCTCACGACAATCTTTAACAAATGCAAAATTGCCATTATTTAAATTATAAGTTGGTATTTGTATGTAATATAAATAAGTATACAATTTAAAAAGATCGATTTCAGGATTTTAAAAAACATTTTTTTATGTTTGGCACAGTACATCTGAATCTATAATCCCAGGGTTTATGTCAAGTACTGAATAACAGACTCAGTTGGTGGAAACAACCGCTTTTAAAAAATCTATTATGTATGTCAAGCACATAGCGTAGTAATAGAAAGGAGCCGCGTTATATATGAATTCTTGATAATATGACTTATTTAACTGTGACCTGCCTTCACTGGTATATTGTAAATCGAAATTATTATAAATACGGTCATATGCTAAAATTGATTTTAAAATTCCGTATAACGTACCCGTTTGCTATTTTTGTTTACTTTATAACGTACTTTATTGCTTTCCATTTTTACCAAGTTGAGATATTTATGTATTAAAAGACCATTATCATAACAAGACATCCTGCTGATATATTGCGCGTTTTGAATGAACCTAATAATTATCCGTTCGATTAAGTGCTAAGCAACCCGATTAGTTAAAATTCACAACCTTTCTTAAAATGGCAATAAACGTTTTTTCCGAAATAAAATCTCAAAATAACTATATTAATATCTGAGCGTAACAGCTCAAAAACACATCCTTTTATGTACATATCAATGAATTACTTTTGATGAAAAACCCATTCCGTAAATAATTTTATTTGCCGTTAACATACTTTCTTTTTAAATTTAAACAGTATTTTCAAGTTGTGTTTAATTAAAAAGGGAATTTTTATAAGGTAACTACTTAATTTCGGCCACCGGCTGTTATTTTTCTCATCCGCAAAGTTATTTAATATTTTGCATATGACTGAATACATCATCGTGTGTGATCTCCATGTATTTAGTTGATTTTCCATAATTTGCGTATCGAAAGCAAAATAGTCAGTGGCCGAAATTAAGGCTTGCCGAATTTAATTCATTACCCTATATTATTAGTTATAATCAGTAATTAATGCTTAAACCAAAATTTCTTACAGTAAATCATTCCTGCATAGTAAAGTTTTCCAACTGACAAACATATTATATACAAATATTCTTACGTTTTTTTTAAATTATATTTGAAAGTTATCGTTGTTTTATTGTATTGTATTGTATTTTTTTCGTCTAAGCAGGGACACACACACAAGGAATAGACACATTGCACTGATTTTAAAATTGCATTGCAAATTGCATCGCTGTTTTATCTCCAGAAATTTTTTAAGTCTGAAGTTTTAAGAAACCAAAATTCAAATGTTCAGTTGTGGGTGATCCGAAAAAAACTTTCCAAGATCGGACAAATAAAATTTTTAACTTCTTTTTTTGGACATTTTGGAAGATTTATAAACCAGACTTTATAATATTTTTCTCCATTCCTGCATTCTTACTTTGTTGTTGTATTTTTCATGCAAATAAAACTTTATTTATTAATTTTTTAAACCTTTTAGATTTTTTAACGTACCACAAAATTTTAAAATTACTGAAAAGTAATTATTTTTATGTGCTTTAAGAATGTTTGTAAAAATATATAGGGGTTTTGTCAAACTAAAGTTTTTATGTTTTATTTAAATACTTTATTTAATTTTCTTTAGACTCACCATTTATCATTTTTATCAAGAAGATTAAAATGGATTGCGGTATTTGGTGAAAATTAATTATTTATCATATGTTATGACATGGCTGCATGACAAATAGAAACAAATATTTTTTACAAGTAAAATGCCTTAGTTTTATAGCTTTGTGAATATACAAAGCAATAAACCATATTATGTTGCACGGAAACAGACAAGTTTCTAATACCACTTCCGTATAATATTCAATTAAAAACTTTCAAATGATTTTTTTTGTTTAAATAAACCCTCGCCGCCTTATTATCAGCTAATCCAGCTGAATCAGCATGGTTTCTGCTTTTAATTTTTAAACTCATTTGTTTAAGAACCACCGCACGTTTCCAAATAGCTAAATGAATTTATGGCCCGTTTTATCTTTCGTCGAAGTTAACCAAGCTAAAGTTTATAAAAGCTAAATTTTTCATAATCTAAAGAGTTTTTTTTATTTTAAGAAACGGTTTTATTTCGTCTTTATGTAAAAAAATCCACAAAATGGAAAAAATGTAACAATACTTCATTTTACTGGATATCATATCTTTGCAATTTGTTTCTTTAGAAGTAAAGCAGGATATTAAGTAAAAGTTTTAGGGTTTCATAAAAAATATTGACGCAGGCTACAGATTATTTCATTAAAAAGTAATTACATATAACAAAAACATTCAAGGGCAAAATAGAAACTACTTATTTTCTTAATTACCTATTAAATTCGCAAATTTATTCGCAACTATAATATAAGTATGAAACTCATATATTTATATATAGAATTTAATTTTGACTACCTGTCAAAAATAACATCATACCATATTTACAATAAAGTTTTGTAGTTTAGAAATAAAATATATTTTTAAACACTGTATTTAAAAACAAAATAAGAAAAATTAAAGCTTTATTTTGCATTTTCATAAAATTCTCACTGAAATAAAAATCTATGCTTAAATATTCATGGTCAAAAACTAACACATACAATGTAATCCTTGGCGTAGCCAGGTTTTGGAAAGGGGGGTCCAACGTTTTGAACAAAATTTCAAAAAAAGAGGTCCAAGCTGGTCCAAATCTTAAACAAAGGCTAAAAAATTGTCTGCGCTTTGCGCGAAGTGTTTATTAAATTAGTAAAGCCAAATTTTTCATATTTTTCTATTAAATTCAATAAAACATAAGCCCATAAAAAGAAGAAAAAAATTTGTATAAACAATTTGATACCCTAAAATTCTTGCTTTCCAAAATATTATTTGTTTAACGACTAAAAGGTCTACATTGAATTAACACTGAGCAAAGCAAAGCGCGAGAAAATTTAGGTTTTTTCATTTTACTAATCTACAAGAAAGAGGTCGTCAAGCGTGGTCGTACCAAAATTACAAAGTAACACAAATTAAGAAGGAGATGCTAATTAAAGAATTAAGAGTGTTTTTATTATTTTGCTACAAAATAACTTCTACTATTATCCACGAAAAATTATTGCAAAATTAAGCAAATCGCAAAAAAAAAGTTTAAAAAGATTATAACATCTGAACATTCGCGCTTTTTCTAAATGTAATTATTATAATAAAAAGGAAAAACAATCGAGCGTTAAGCGGAGCGAAGTGCGAGAAATTTTTTTAAAAATGGCCTCTCTTGGGCTCCCAAATTTTTACTCTGGCCGACTCAAAAGGGAGGGGGTCTATACCCACTGGACCGCCCTGGCTACGGCCATGATATTTGCAGTTATTAGAAGACATGCCAACGAAACTCCTATAAAGTTTAAATTACAACTGAATTACAAGTCGCTCATTGTTTCTTTCACTTACTCACTCATTAACTCGCTTTTTTCCTCGTTCATTTTACCCAATCGCTTACCCAGCTCGAAATAGACTAAAATGAAATGGAATCTTTACTCCGTAGACCTTTACTTAATTGCGTTTCTTTCCTTTTACACATTACCTTACCTATTTTTGATAAATTTTGCATGCGTATGAATAATAAAAAACTAATTAAATGCCGCACAAAAATGGCCCTAACAAGTAATTATAATACTGCCAGATATGATTTTTTGATAAACTAATACAAGAATCAAACTATTTAAACCACTATTATACGTTTTTATATCTTGCTCTAAACTAAAGGTAAACCCAACGTGGCTGCAACAGTTGTTCGTTGGATTAAAAAAAATGATTCCTATTAAGTAACCATTCAAATCACAAGAATCTAACGTCACTTTATCAGCCAATTAGATTCGAGTTAATACCGAGTATTTATTTGATAAAGTGACGTCAGATTCTCGTGATTTGAGTGGTTACTTAATGGGGACATTTTATTATCCAACGAACAACTGTTGCAGCCACGTTGGGTTTGCCTTTAAATTGAGAACAAGCTTGATTTTTTTTTCATGCCAAAACTTGCGACTACCACAAGTTCAAGTACGTGCTTGAACTACAATACGTCTTGTTCTTTTCATAGTCCATCTATCCTATAGTTTAGTGTAGTAAGAACATACTTTAGGGGTATTTTAAGATCATTTTGTGCTATTTCCTGCTTTAGGGTCTATGTTTTTTAAATAAAAAGTTTTTTATATATTTAAGAAATTTGACAAATAATCAGTCAACAGTCTACTATATTTCTCTGCGTTTTACATTTTTTTTTCTGTTTATTTTAAATTTAAATAATTTTCTAAACGCACCTTTCAGCAAACTTTCGCTTTGTTTTGGAAGCTTTTTAGCTTAAAGTGACATCAACCCAACGAAACTTTGGGTTATTATACATATACAAATGCTGTGTCGTTAAGCTATTATAAAAAAGCGGTTGTCTGAATGGTTTGTAAAACAAATTTGTTACAGTATAGAAATGTACACAAATGTTTCATTTTGTTATTTTGATCAGTAGCTATTTTAATAATTTTTTTTCTAACAAGTTAACGATGAAAGCGATGAAAAAAACATGTGTTTATAAATAGACCTTATAAAGCATAAGTAATATTTTTATTTTCTTTATCTGTGTTTAATTCGGTAGAAAAATTTCATTCCTTAATATAAAACGTTAAAACTTTAATAATAATAATAATGCTTCGCTTTCGTATGTTTTTTCTATTGGAATAGTTTCAATTTTGAAACATTAAAAACAAGAACAGCTTAGTAACACTTATTGTTTTCCATTGTGCATCAAATCAAATAGTGAACGCGCGATTTTATCTGATTTTGATAAAGTTTTTTAGTCTTTATCGATTTATTGATTAGATTTTTAATCTTCGGTTCCTATATTTTTTAAAGTACCGGCACGTGATCAAGCTAAAACTCGCTCTATTGATTTTAAACATAATACGCCTACATGTAAGTCAAATCAAAATAATTCGTTTCCATTTTACATATTAAATCAGAATGATTCGTCTACGATTTATGTGTACATACATGTATATAAAAAATTGATTGATTAAAACAGCAGCATCGTTTGTTTGCAGGTGCAAAACCACCTTTTAAACCAGAGCATATTTTAAAAGCAGACTTTTATTAGCCTAACCTACCTCCATGGTATTGTATAATTAATTAAGCCTTTTATTTAATTTATCTTATTTTATTTTTACCAACGACATGCAGATTTATTTGTCTTCTGTCTTTCTTTACACATTTGTATATTTTAAAATAACCTGCTTCCTACCTTGTACCTCAATCTGAGATTGTTTGACCTGCGTCCACCTGAGGCTTTTTTGTACTCCCTCCTATATGACTCATTCGTGTCTTTCATTTGCATCAAAAGAAAATTTGCTGGCTTCTAACTGCCTCCATACTATTGAAAACGGGTTGATTTTTATTCAAATAGATTAATCACTTTGCGTTACTGACAGCAATATTTTTAAATAGGTTTTTTTTTTTGTAACATTAGCGGACTTCTTAAAAAATATCTGGCTTCCTAGCCCTGATTTGATAAAAGTTACAATCTACCAGGCAGATTATATTACACCCGGAGTTCCAATTATATCTTGCTTGTTCTTGTTGCATTTAAGTCGTTCCCAGGAACGTTGGCTTTTTATCTTTGCTCGATTGCTAAAAAGTTCATTTAACTGCTATAAATGGAATAACAGGATATTTGTACATTCCTTTCCAACAATTTTTATAAAAATAATACGTTTTAACTATTTTGTCTTATTTTAACTGTCAGCTATGGTTTTAATGGAAAAATATTTAATTTTTTTTATATTTATTTAAGATTATTCAGCAAATTTTCAAATTCAATTTTTGACAGATATTTTTACCATAAATTTTTTTCTATATAAAAATAAATTGTAGACCCCAGATGTAAAGCATTGTTTTTGAAATTTATTTTGTTTAATATTAAATTTAAAAAACTTCTCGGGGTGTGAAAATTAGAATTGAAATTAATTTTTTTACCGAAAAACGGTTTATTACGTACATTTTATTAATTCATCATTTAATTTATCTAAATTTTTTAAGGTATTTTTTTAATCAATCAATTTACCACTTCATTGTTTATAATAACATAACGTGTTAGTAAATTAAGGTTTTTATTAGTTAATAAAACGGGAGTCTTAAAGCATTTTGCATTCATGATCATGCTTGATCGTGCCAAAAAATGCTACTGAACAAACAACGCTGGTGCACATTTATTTGTGTTTTTTTATTTCTAAAAGTTTGACAACTTTTAAAAAAATCAAATCAATCGTAACTATGTAAAACATTAAGACCAAACATAATATAATAGTATGGTTATTAGAAAAAGGGCTCAAAAACTAAAAAAATTAAACTTTGATTTGATTAAGCCATTGCATAAATACGCATATTTTTTTAATGTTTATGCAAAAGCGGTTGTGGTGTCTTCTATAGAAAGATTATTCCATTTAGAAATTATTAGAATTAAAAAAATTCCTATGGTCTAGGTGTTTTACCATAAATAATTTTATAACATTCTGTAAGATCGATGGTCCCGGCTTAAAATAGTGGTCTCTCATCTAGCATGGCAGCAAGAAAACGCATCATTGTTTCAAAATGTTAATTAATTCTCATCAATCAGTAAAAAAAGCTAAAAATTTGAGATTTTACTTTTTATAAAGGAAAAAATATCATCGTTCATTAGCAAATTTCATTTATTACTTTTATTAAGATTGATAAGACTCAAAACCAGGAGGAAATATTTTAAAGCTTACTTCTATTAAAATTTCTACTGTAATGGATATGGGTTTAAAAAAACATATAGAAGACAATTGCAACTGGGACGTTTTTGCAAAGGAACCAGTCGTTTTAAATCATCTTTCGTCTAGAAAAACTAGCGCCCGGTGTAATGTCGAACAAAGATTTAACCTCTTCAGTTTCTCAAAATTTTTGTCGTTCCAGTTATCGCTGATAAGTGCGGCAGCTTGTTTCCATCTTGTTACTATAAGTTATCGGCCTATAAAAACTCAGCTTCACGTTTCTACGGTTATAGGAAAAGTTGTTTTTTTAGTCAGTTTATAACTTTTAGAACTCTTTTACACCGAGTTATTATGTATTTCTCGCATCTAAATAAAGTTTGTAGTATTAATGTTAAATTAAAAGTTACTTCCAGTTGTAATTTGTATCGGCGTATAAATACTCAGCTTCCTTCTCTATGGGTATAAGAAAAGTTGTTTTTTAGTCAGTTTATTACTTTTAAAACTCGTTTACACCAAGTTATTACTTATCACATCTAAATAAAGCTATAGTATTATTAATGTTATTATAAGGGTTATTTTTAGTTGTAATTTGTAAATTTAAATAATTTACGTTTTAGTAATGAATCAACAATTTCTTCTGGTTAGATATTCACAAACAAACAAAAAAAGAAAATAAATTGGCGCTTTGCCCGTTTTTAATTGTTTATACAAAAAAAATACAAAAAAGTAGTTTGTGTTTACGTTGAATAATACTGATTGCATTTCTGATATTCGGAAAAAATTTTCCTTATATTTAAGAAGGTAAACGTAATTTAAATTTCACATCTGAGACGCGATCAGAATCATAAAGCATTAAATTTTTATCTTGTAGCATTTTTGTTTAATTTTTGGCATTTCTTCTGTAATCATGTAATTTTATAATGTTATATACTATTTTATTTTTTTATTAAAATTATTGCCTGTTTAAATCAGCAATTGTTTGCTGCACACTTTTTTATATAAAATTGTACTGATCACCAATATAAACTAATTTCTAATAAAATCTAAGACACGCTTCTAAGCAAAACCTAAACTCAGCAAAAATTTAATTAACTAAAATTTCAGTAAAAATATTCATTTTTTTTTTGCTTTAAAAAACAAATTGTTTGTAGGCCTTATTTTATTTAAACATGTTGTGCGCAAATATCGAAATGACTTGGTTTAATGTTTAAAATTATAAACGAACTTGTAGATGTAAACAAAATAGATTTGTTTTACGTTTTCTTCTCACTAAGACGTCCAGAAATATGAGGCAAAATAAATCGAATGTTAAAAAAGAAAGAATGCGAAACAAAATGCTATTTTTAGCCTTTTGGATGAAAAATGAGCGATATAGGACTTGGGCCTGTAATATCAAGCCTCATTGAGTCACGGGCTGCGTTACACCATCACCCGAAAGTTTAAATCTCTCTTTTTTTACATCACTTACATACCAGGGGTCATAAAAACTTATAATTCCAAAATCAAAACTTTACATTCACAATTTTGTTTTCTAGTCGCGTGTGTCTTGTTTCGATTTTTCGTAATAACGTAGCAATGTCTCCTAATTTAAAAATCGTCAATAGTAATTTAAAAAGGACTTTCTTAAAAAATTTGACCAATACTACCAAGAATGCATAAGAGTAGAGAATACCCGACTGTGTGTTAAACAGTTGTTTAAATTGTAAGTAGATTATTCCACAGTGTAGATTTTTTTATCTCGTAGAAATAAAAATTTGCGAACGCAAAATTCCTAGATAAAGTTTTTCAACATACTACACTGTCGAATAATTCAAATTAAAATTAAAATCCTTCAGGCTGAAATTCAGGGCCTAACCGCTCGCCGTCAGGAAAAAAATAAAGAATAAGCGCTTGGGAATAAAAATAATAAAAAAAGATTTCAGAGATGATGTAACCAATTATTATTAAGTTGCGTCAGGTGTTTTTCTCCACGTGATATTTTCTCCAAGAATGAGTGGTTACTTTACCACCTAGTCATTTTCATCCTGATAGAATTCATCTTTAGTTAAAATATTCCATGTTTTAACATATAAAATTATTTATACGTCCGATGCAACAAAAAACCTAGAATATTTGACAACATTACGTGGAAAAAAAACTCATTTGAGTATTATACGTTCACAGATTTTTGCAGTTCGAAGTTTGGAAAGTACCAAATTGTAAGCGCAAAATGCATACAAAAAATTTTTCTACATAATACTGTGGAATAATTCAAATTATTCAAAATATTTGATGTTTAAAATAATTTATACGCTGAATTCAACAAAAAACGGTGAATATTTGACGTATTTTGACGAATATTTAACGTCACGTGAAAAAACATCATCAAAGAGTTATACGTTTGCAGTTTTTTTGTTTGCCAATTCGCGGTTGTCATGTAGAATAATCCACAATATTATGTAGAAAAATTGTCATGTAGATTATTCCACAAATTGTAGATTATTCCACAGGTCGTATAGTAGATTTTTTTACATGATAAAAAATTTACACTGTGAAATAATCTACCTATAATTTGAACAACTGTTTAATACACAGTCGGACATTCTCTACTCTTATGCATTCTTTATACTACTGACATGATTTTGTTTTAGTATTATAAATAATAAACTAAATAGTATAACTAAATGTGTCTGTTACTCAACATATCAATTTAATTAAATATAATTGTTTTCGGGCGTTATCCTCGATTTGATAAAACTTTTATTATTTTCTACGTTTCGAAACAAGAAAAGTGTTTCTTCGTCAGGAAAAAGGCTATAAAAGATATACAATATAAAAAAAGCTATAAAAAATATATTAAATACATTAAATAATCAAGTGCAAAAAATAAAGAAACACAATGTCCTATATTGTATACGTTTTAGTCTTTTTCCTGACGAAGAAACACGTTGCCTGCTTCGAAACGTAGACAGTAATAAAAGTTTTATCATCTTGAGGATAACGCCCGAAAACAATTATATTTTTTTAATGAATTGACAGAAATCAATTAAATTAAAAATCATAATTTAATACTTATTTATTTACTGGTTATATACAATATGATATAACAGTATAGCTGCTGCTGTTTTATTGTATTTTTTCATATCGTAATTTTTGCATATGTGTATAGTTTCCTGTGTGTTTGTGTATACTCCTGTATTTTCCTCATGAATAAAATTTATTTGTTTATTTATTACTGCTCAATTCGTATCTTTAGTTAATATTGATATAAGTTAATTATTTTAAATGGTGATAAGAAGTTTTTTTAATTGGTTTTTAATCCAGTGTAGGGAACGTAGATAGTTTTATGTGGTCTAAATATATATGATGTTTTAACAAAAAAATAATATAATTTATGCTTAGTTTTGTGTTAAAAAACAACATAAAACCTTGCATGTTATATGATATTTCATAGATAATAGTTATATGATATTTCATAGATAAAACCAGAAGAAAGAAATATTTTATTGGTGAAAGCCGAAAATTCCATTTGTTTAAAAAACTTTTGATAATGACAAAAATAAAATTAAAATAAGGAATTGTTTTTATATTTGCTGTTGCAGCTTTGTGAAGAATTTAAAAATCTTCGTTAATATGTTTTGGTATAGAATTAGGGCCTATTTTATTTTTTTTAATGATTTTAATAAATTCATTAGGAACAACTAAACAAATTTACAGTCGAAATAGTAACAAAATAGGTTAATAAATGTATACATCCTAATACAATGTATAGTTTAAATAGATTTACTTTTATTTGAAACTTAATACAGTATTGGAGCTTTTCCAAAAAGAATTTCTTTATTAAAAATGTTTTCAAAAAACCTAATTAAGATACATATATCCAAACGCCCCCAGGAATCAACAAATGAAACAAAGCCAAGATTTTTGCATGAATTCCGTTACAGATATTAATTTGAAAAAAAAACTTTAGTTTTTTTGCCTTTTCTGAAAAAATGTAAGTATTTTTTTGCAATTATTTCCTTTCCTTTATTAATTTAACAGTTATAAAAATAAAACACTAAATATAATTATAAATACTGTTTTTATACTACGCAGGTGTATTAAAAAATTTCCAATAAATTAGTAACTATTTAACCAAAAAAAAAACTAATTGGAGCTATAATTACAATTTGATAAGTATATTTTTGCTTTTTACACAAATTTCTAACAATGAAAAATATTACATTCAAGGATTTAGAGTCGATAGAGCCTTGGGAACTTGGAGCTGGAACTTGGAGCCAAAAATAGGGAACTTTGAGCCGTAAGTGGGGAACTTTGAGCCGAAAATAAAATTTGCTAAAACGTTTACCTAAGCCTAAGCGAAGCCTAAATCTAACCCCAAACCAATTTTTTCTTAAAGGCTCAAAGTTTCCATTGTTCGTGGCTCCAATTTCCCAAAAATGTTCCATTCCTTTAAGTTCCCTGCTTGTGGCTCTAAAGACCCCGTACCCATTCAAGCAGCAAACTTGATCTCACTAAAGCTTTTTATCAAAAAAAAAAATAAAAACACTTTTTTTAAATTTACTCATTTATTCAAAAAAAATTAATGGAACCAAATTTATTGCTTAAAATCAAGGATCAAAAAGACTATCTTTAACTTTTAAAGTAAATTTGACAAAATATTTTCTTAGAAATTTTTTTGATATTATACACAGCATTTTTTAAAATATTCATAAAATTATTTGAATCTTTTATAAGTTTTTGGAAAATGCGATCGCAATATTTAACTTTCGCAATTTGTTGTAGAAAAATTGCGAAATCGCCTGCAGCTAATAATTAAAAACACGTTGCAAACAATTGCAAACGCAATCGGATAAGTGTTTTGTGTGTGTTCGTTCACTTTCCATTATACACTGTTTTAAGTGAACAATAAGTTTTCTGCGATTTTCAAAAAATATTTTTTTTAAATTAGGTGGATCTCCGGAGCTCCGAAATAATCCAGAGATCAGATTTCCGGAAAACAAAAAAATATAACTATATTTTTTCTTATTAAAAAATATTTTTAGGGTATTCCATGAGACACAGTTGCACAATTTTGTGACGTAAGGCTTTTAAAAAACAATTAAGCTTCCAATACGCCGTTTACAAACTTCTTACAAGTTGTGGAGCTAGTTTTGGCACCCGAGGTCTTTTTAATCTCATCTCACATAGTTATGAAAAATAACCCACTTATGGGAATTGATTCTTAAGCGCGGAATTCCCACCCTTTCTATTTTAACTCGGGTAAATATGAGACTCGAAGCTCATTTTGGATGCGCAACAGTTCCACAGCCTTTTGAGAAATCAGGAAATCATTTTATTTACCTATGTTTTAGCCTAAGTAAACTTAAAGTTAAAAAACGTCTACCCTTTACTGACTCAACGTTTTTACAACAAAATGTAATTTATGTGTTAACTTTAGGGCTATACACAACACTGAAGGTCTCGATAATTTTCATCGTGTCTAATTTAATGTTTTAAGGAGCAATAAATTTCTATTTTTAATGCTAAATCCAATAATTATAAAGAGTTTCTAGATGTTCAAATGTATATTAAATATTTTTGCCCGAAATTTTTCAAAAAACCGTCGCATATATGCTGTTTTTTTAACACTGACATTTTTTGTATAAGTCATTCCTGAGGTTTTCTTGGTGCAGGTTCTAAAGTTATTCAAGAAAAAAACCGACAATGTAAAAAACCGTTGCGTCTAAACAAAAACTAAAATGGCTGATTTTTGCTGCTAAAAAATCAGCATATAGGTTAGTTTTATTGTAGAATTTCGGCCAAAAACTTAATGTCCAACAGGATTTTTTTTTATTTTATATATTCTTGATGTTCTAGCTATTTGATTTCATTTTTACCCATAGATTTTTAACCCGTTCCCATAATCGCCTTTTTCCCGTTTACCAAGATTAAAGCTTTGTCTTACGGTGGTGGTATTTCTATCTAACCGTTGTGGCGTGTAAATTTTGTAAAAATTAACTCTACGTATCACCTAGATTATAACTAGGTTGTATGTAATACTGTATACGTGGTTAGAATTTGAAAAATTGTTACCGTACATTGAATGCGCACCAACTTTAATCATTTTAATCTGCTTGATTAGTGGCCCACCCGATTACTAAGCCTGGCGCGTAGAAGAAAACGCGCGCTTAAGCGCTGCAATAAAATTTTTTTCAATCTCACCTAGGTATAACCCAGATCATACGTACAATTAACCGTATATTTTTTACGCACTGCAATAATCAGAGGAAGATACCAACATCCTGGAACGAACGTTGTACGTTGTAACGAACAATTTAATTGTTTGTCAATTCAATTGTTTTTGTTTCATTAGGGTAACCAAAATTTATTATATTTTAAAACCATTTTTTTAACTAATAATAACAAATAAAAGTACTGCAGATATTTGGTTTAAAAGTGCAAATTAATTATTTAAAAAATGTTGATGCTCCGCGTTTTAAGTTCTCCTTCGTTATTATTGTAGAAAAGTTAATAAATATACTTGATTTTAAAACTGTGACATTTTGCTGGTGTTTTATAGTGTTTTGGAAAAGCTACTAGAATAAACAATTTGATTCGATTTGATTTGTACCCGATGTCCCATTTTTTTCGGTGCGACTCGAAAAAATCTCACTATAAACTGCTCCAAAAAGTATTAATTTCCAGGGGAATGAAAATGGCTATTAATTGAAAAACAACGGTGTGATAATCAACGTGTTTTTCGATGCTTACTAGATTTCTCGTCCCGCTTTAAAATATCGCCTTTATAGACAGCCACTTCTCCCAAAGTGTCCGAAAAAGCCAGTACTAAAATTAAGAGTGATACATTGGGGTTTTTTTGTTTAAAAAGCATATGTAATTGGTCGTTAGATCTTCACATGTAATCTAAAAACCTACTTTGACTTAATTTTCAAGAAAATTTGAACAAAAGGTGGGTTTTGTCGGAAAGTTTATTAAGAATATTGTTCAGCGCGCAGTTTATATGGATAAAATAGTGTAGACGCAATTTTCGATTTTTTGAAACCGCAAATAAATAGCTTAGAATTGTTTGTGTTCACAAAATCAACTAATCAACGTAATAGGAGCAGAAACCGTGTTTTGGTATTGTTTCAACTTTTTTCGAGCGGTAAAAAACAAAAATGCATTCAGAGTCTTACAGTATAAGTCGCACATGCACGTTTTCTTTGGCGCTTGAGGACCAACGGCTGAGCGAAGCGAGCAAATACATTGTAATGGTTTACACCTTGTTAAGTCATGCGCATATCCAACATACGGTAGCAATTATGCAAATTTATGCAATCAAAAATCAAACCCCGTCATCGTTAATAGATAGGAGTATTTTACTTTTTGCTTCACAGTGACATTATAATTCGATCCTTCCGTTGTAAAAATATGCGCACTGATTTTTTTGCATTTCCTTTTCCCAAAACGTACTGGCGTTTCACTCTCCATCTAACATTTCTAATTACCTTTGTTTTTTTTAGACAAAAACAAGCTTTAACTACTGCTATACTAAACCATAAGATATGATTTACATTAAAAAATTCAAATAAATGAAAACAAATTTATTCCTTTATTTTGTATTTGTAGCGTATAAAACTATATTGCATAAAAAATTTAAATTGTGCCAGATAACAATAAACAAATCATATCATTAAAGCTAAAGTCTTCCAGGGTGAAATTAAAGGCGTAACCGTTCTCCGCCAGGAAGAAATAAACAATAAACCCGTGAGCGAGAAAAATTTAAAAAAAAGTTTTCAGCGGTTATGTAACCAGTCATGTGTTTCTCTGCACGTGATATTTTCTCAAAAAACTAGTGGTTACTTTACCACTCATCTATTTTCACCCTGATGGAATTTATCTTTAGTCTTTTTATTTCTTCCGTCTGTTATTTATTTAATATTGTCAGCTAACGTATTCCAAGATCTGTTCACAGTTATGCAAATCCTCTTCTAAATAATTCGCATCAAAACTCTTCCAGGAATTAATGAGTTTGAATTGAACTGTGGTTTTTTTCCTATGTTTACTGCTTGAATCGCTAACCTCTCATGAGTAAAAGGTTTTTAAATACTTTATGAACAAACCATTCATGAGAAACTTTAAGACTTATGAATCAATTATTTGCACGCAATAAAGGTCTATTTTTAACGTTTTTAAGTACGATTTGCCACAAACGGCTTTTTTTCATGTTCACTTTTTTGTTATATAACATTAAATTTATCAAAATCAATTTAAACACTGTCTATTATGAAAAATAATATTTTTTTGGCTGAGTTATACTTTATAAACGGGTAAAAACACATTCTTATTAACTTTAGTAAAAATAAATCCAAACAATATTTCATTTTTCACCCTAATTTTTTTTATCCGTTTAATGTTACTAATTTTGTAAATTTTTTAATCATTTACTAAACATTTTTTGTAGTTCTAAATTTTTGATCAGATAAGCATTATTAAAGTTACAAACTATCAAAGAAAAATGTTTCTATTTTTATACTGTTAATTTTAACTTTTCGCCCTTACCGTTTGCTTGCATGTTTGGTGATGTTTTTTTTCGATTTTTTATTTAGAAACACTTTTCAGCTTGTGATATATAACCTTGTATAGCTTAAAGACTAGGTGTACTCTAATTAGGCGTTTATAATTTAATTTAGTTTATAATAACGTTTTTTAAAAAAACTATAGTTCATTTTTTAAGTTGATAACATTGAACCTAACGCGAAACATATAAAGCAAGGCACTTTATGTTTGCGGTTTTTTTCCACGGTTAAATAAAAACATAAAATATTTTACGGTAATTTTAAGGTACATGAAAATAAATTAATAAGGAAAAGCAGAATGAAAAATGAAAAACAAATTATACGGGATTGTGTGGATCCAACTAATATGCATAAGTATGCATATTTTTTTGAAAAACCTTTATGGGATGTTGTAATTTAAAAAAAATACGCGATGCAGTGAAAATATGTGCCGGCCCCTAGATTTAGCCTCAATCATGGCGGCGCGGGAGCGCCATGGAGCTATTTAGCCCCGCGCCAACCATTATTAGAGAACGTAAGTAAATTTTGAAATTCAGAACCATCTTCTTCTTCTTCTCCTCCTTCTTCTTCTTCTTTTTCTTATTATTATTATTATTATTCCAACGCTCAATCCTTAAAATCTATATTCCTCCTTTGTTACTGATTGAAAAAAAAACATGGGCTCAACAGAAAGAAGAAAGAATTACGCAACTTTTTTAGGAAGCACTTTTTTCATTTAGGTCCTTGTTATTGATTTATTGATCGAAATAAAAAATTGAAAAAATACCTAACTAAAAACTCCCAACCGCACTATAACAGCCTTTTGGCAACAATAAGGATTGCACTGAGCAGACAACGGACAGCACCTGGTAGAAACTGCGCCATAACTGTAGAAGACTGAGCTCGACTTCTAATTGGTGGCAGAAACCGCACCAGTTTCCAGCGCCATCTACTTCAACCGCGCGGGAAATCTCAAAAACAAAAAACTACTTTTTTTAATTCTTGCGTTACTGATAAAAAAATTAATTCAAAGTTTTATTTAAAAAATAATAATAAGCATAGGTGGCGCATTAACGCCACGCGGCAGTTTAGCCCCACAGCACCGCGCCAACTACAATTAGAGAACGTTGCGAAAATTTTGTAATCCATATTCATCTTCTTCTACTTATTACTATTATTTTAACGCTCATATCTTAAATCGATATTCCTTCATCGTTCACGCAGTGATTTAGCCTCTCTTGGCCTCACGCTAACTATAATCAGAAGACGGGGATTAAATTTGTAATTCATGTTCACTTTCTTCTTCTGATCTTTTTTATTTAAAAAAACAATTGCAATCATTTAAGGCACAAAAGCGTGCACTGTGATTAGCCTCACGGCACCGCGCCAACTATATAAATGGGGCACCAGGTAAGTTTTGTAATGCATTTTTATTTTCTTAATTAATTTGTCTTCTTCTTGTTATTATTTTATTTCAAAAAAATATAATTCCAATAATCGATGGCACGGGGCGCCACATAGCTCACGACACCGCGCCAACTATAATTGGAGAACGTAGATAAATTTTGTAATTCATGTTCATTCTTTTCTTCTTATCATTATTATTTTTATTTCAAAAAATATAATTGTCATCATGGGTGATGCAGGAGTGCCACACGGCGATTTAGGCTCACTTCACCGCGCCAACTATAATTGAAAAACGTGGGTAAATTTTGTCATTAATGTTCATCCTTTTTCTTCTTATTATTTTTTATTTCAAAAAATATAATTGAATTGTCGGTGGCACTGGAGTGCCACTACACCATACTAACTATAATTAAACAACGTGGATAAATTTTGTAATTCAAATTCTTCTTCTTATTATTATCATTTTTTATTTTTATTATGAATGAATTATCGGTGGCGCGAGAGCGTCACACGAAAGCCCCACGGCACCGCGCCAACTATAATTAAAGAGCGTGGGTAACTTTTGTATTATATTCTTCTTCTCCTTATTATTAATATATTATTTTTTAAAAGCTTATATCTTAAAACCGATGTTCCTCCTTCGTTACTGATTGATCAGAAAGAAACATGGGCTCTTTAAAAAGCGTAGAAAATTTTGTAATAATTATTTTAGGAGCCATTTTTTTATTGATAAATGATACGCGTTCTGTTTATAATTTTAAAACTGTTAAAAAAGTATATCTCGCAACGGAATGGTTATAAACATATGTCATTGCGCAGCTAAAACTATAGTTTATTAGGCTATTTTTTAAATTTGATTCAAAAAATTGGTAGACTAGCCTTGAAAAATGCTCTAAGAATAGAGCAGAAAAATAGGGCGATTTTTCCCCGGGCGTATGTTTAGACAGGAAAGATGTGGACTAAAGCTAAAATCTTCCAGGCTGAAATTAAGCGCGTAACCGCTCTCCGCCAGGAAGAAATAAACAATAAACCCGTGAGTGAGAAAAATTTTAAAAAAATTTTCAGATGTAACCAATTATTACTTAGTTGCGTCATGTGTTTCTCTGTACATCATATTTTCTCAAAAAACGAGTGGTTTCTTTATCACTCATTTATTTTCTCCCTGATAGAATTTGTCTTTACTCTGAGATAAACATTATGTGGACTATAGGAAATTTGCATTTGGTTTCGCCTGTTGCCCTCTGAATAAAAATTTCCACCATATGAGAATGATTCGTTTATACATTGAACTAATCACACAGCACTGTTGCATTTTTTTAGTCAAATGAAATGTCATTTGAAAAGATCATACTCACAGCAATCTTTTACAAGCGCGAAATTGCCACTTTTTCAAATTTATAGTTGTTTCTTACACATACAAATATAACTTTTTAATTGAAAAAGTGAAGATTTCGCGCTTGTCAATGATTGCTGTCAGTGATTTTTTCAATTGATATTTCATCAGACTAAAAAATGCAACAGTGCTGTGTGATTAGTTCAATGTATAAACGAATCATTCTCATGGTGGAAATTTTTATTCAGTGGGCAACAGGCCAAACCAAATGCAAATTTCCTATAACACACATAATGTTTATCTCAGACTAAAGATAAATTCTATCAGGGTGAAAATAGATGAGTGGTAAAGTAACCACTCGTTTTTTGGGAAAATATCACGTGCAGAAAAACACATGACGCAACTAAATAATAATTGGTTACATAACCGCTGAAAACTTTTTTAAAATTTTTCTCGCTCGCAAGTTTATTGTTTTTTCTTCCTGGCGGAGAGCGGTTACGCCTTTAATTTCAGCCTGGAAGACTTTAGCTTTAGTCCACATCTTTTCTGTCTAAACATACGCCCGGGAAAAAATCGCCCCTTTTTTTGTGCTCTATTCTTAGAGCATTTTTCAAGGCTAGTTTCTAAAATTTTAATCTCAACGGATTTTTACGGGAAATAGCTTAAAGGGACCGCCAGATAATTCTGAACAAAATTAGCGTTTTAAATTTTTAAGTTTTTTTTTGAGAACTTGTTTTATTTCCGGTTATTTGAAAGGCTGTCGGCCGAAAATTTTAAAGACAGAAAACTGCGTAAAATTATAAAACTTTTGTATTCTAAAAACATTTTGAGTTTTCTTGTAAATAATTTGGGTAATATTACATTAACCCTTGACTTGAAAATTTTATCCATTATCGGGTTTAAATAGGTAGTAATAAAACCACCTTTTGAGGTACTTTTTTCCAAAAAATAGCAAATAGATTTGTGAGCTTCATACAAATCAACAATTGTTAAATTATAATACTATATCACCTAATAGAAGAGAAAATGATCTATTATGAACTGAGTTGTTTTTTTTGAAAACAATGGGTTTTTTACATTATTTATGACACTATTAATATAGTTTAGACTTTCAAAAAATTGGCTTATTTTTGAAAATTTGTTAAAAAATTAAAAAAATCCAATAATTTTAAAACCAAACACAATTTTAGATTTAAAATACAATTTTATTTCTCCAATCAATAGAAAATTTAATTAGGGCTGTTTAATGCTTTTTGGACAAAAATTTAATTTTCCGAATTTTGGTCATTTTTTAAAAACTCGTGAAATTGGGTGTTTTACGCGAAAAATCGTAATATTTGGTCCTATAAAACAAACTAAAAACAAAATTTGTGAGGTATTTTTCCAGTTATAATTAAAATAAAACAATAATTTTTTTGTAAAAATGGTGATTTTGGATTACAAAATACGAAAATTTTTAGTACAAAAACCTTTTTTATTTATATCAAGTAAAGAATATTGGTGAAATTGGAATTTATATCTGTTATATGTTTTCGTTTAAAACGAACAATTTTAAAGGAAATTAGTCCCGGGGCCTATTTCATAAAGATTTCTGTAATTGTAAATTAATAAACGCATTAAATTTCTTCTTATTTTATTACTTTAAAAATACGTACGTAACTGTGGAATTTATGGAATTTACAGACATCTAATTTTTAAAATACTAAACGTAATTTTATTAATATACTTTTTAATTAAAAAGACAAAAGAAAATTATGCGTTTATTAATTTACAGCTGTAAATTAATTACAAGCAATTTTTATGAAATAGGCCCCAGGTGAAAAAAATATGTTTTTTTGGCAATAATAGTCACAAACGTGTCTTAATTAGAAAAACATAGGTTCGAAAATTTGTTTGAAATTACGCTAAAAAATAAAATTCCCCAAAAAATCTATATAGAAAATTGGAAATAATGTAAAAAGTACATGCAAAGTTTATTTTGTTTTCTTTCAACTGACAGTTTTATTTCGTTTTATAACTGCTTTGGAATAAATGTTATCCCCGTAAGGACGGGGTGCCTGAATTGGGAAAAACGGTTTTTTACCTGCCTCCTACCTGCCCTGACCCTGCTTCCCACCTGCCTCCGAGGCAGTTTTAACTGCCTCCTACCTGCCTCCTAACCTGTATATGCTTTAACATAGGAGGCAGCGTTACCTGCATCCTACCTGCCTCCGAGGCAGTTTTACTTGGCTCCACCCTGCCTCCACCCTGTCTCCTACCTGCCTCCACCTTGCCTTCATGCTGCCCACGAGGCAGTTTTACCTGCTCCTACCTGCCTCCAGTCTTCCAGAGGCATATTCAAGAGCCGTCCTTACCAAGTTATGATCGTTCGCGTGAAACACCTGATTTCACGCGTTTTGGAAAATTTTCGCGATTCAGAAAATTTATTTTTTGGCCAAAAAATTAATTAAATGACCCCATTAAGTTTCCTAGTAAAGGAATATAATTGTATTTTAAACATAAATTTTTATTTGTTTCAAATTTATTGTATGTTTTTAAATTTGTTGCGAATTTTTAAAAAAGGCCATTTTTTTCAAAAATCTAAACAATTTTCAAAGTGTCAAAAAATTAAAAAAAACTTTTTTTAAAAACTTAAAGTTTTTCTTTTATAAGGTAATATATAATTTAATAGTTGTTGATAAGTATGAATCCCAACTGTATGAAAAATAAGCTATGTGGTAATTTTTCCAATTCTTAGGTCCGGAAAAAAGTGGTATTATTACTACTTATATAGACCCGATAAGACAAAATTTTAGTGTAATATAACTCAAATTATTTACTAGAAAACTCAAAATGCTTTTAGGATACAAAAGTTTTATATTTTTGTGCAATTTTCTGTCTTTAAAATTTTCGGCCGACAGTCCCTTAAGGTAGAACACCACAGTTAGATCCTGACGGCAGATCTTTTCTAATTAATTTTTACTAACGTAATTTGACCTGCTCATTCAATTTTTGACATTCATTTTTCTTAAAAACCTGTTATCGTCCATACTCATTAAATGACACCAATAAAATACATGTAAAAAATAAATTATATTATAATGAAATTCGTTACCAAAAATATTCTATTTTTTTTCATTTTTCCTTTAGCGTATCTTGAATAAAGAACACTTTTTTAATTAAAAAATTAAAAATTAAAAAAAATTTTTTTTCGACGTTAAAAATATTGCCTGCGGGAGACTCAAAACTACGGATCCGAGTATCCGAGTGCAACACTCTAACCACTCGGCTACTGACCCATCTGGGCTTTCTCTCGTAAAAGATACTTTTAAACAAACGTTTTGAAATGTAGTTTCTCGGCGTCAAATCAAAAAAAATTTAAATGAAAATTAAAAAATTTAATTCGCTCAAATTTTAAAGAAAGTTTGGAAATAGTTAAGTCTAATCAATACTGTGAATTGTATTTGATTAAAAAACTAGTGCAGGATTTTTTAATTTGATTTTTCTTTTAAAAACCTCGATTTTTAAAAATTTTGAATTAAGTTTTACTCCAAACCACATCTAAAAGTTGCCCCTATTTTTCGTTAACTTTCTATAAAATTGCAGGAAAAACTGAGCTAATCAAATTTTTTAAATAGCCAAAAACTGTTTTTTGAGCTTTAAATTCATCAAACTATATCTCGAAATAGAACATTCGGTAAACAATGAAACTATTACCGTTGGATACATCATAATCTGAATTTACGATCGCACTATACTTTTGTCAGACAAAAATTAATATCTAAGTTGATATCTAACTTTTAGTAAAAATCATCATAACTGTGGTTTTCACCTTAAATAACCTAAAATAAAAAAATTCTCGAAAAAATTTTCAAAATTTAAAACGCTATTTTTGTGTCGGTCATTTTGAGCTATTTACCGTATAAATCCGTTGATATTAAGGTTTTTGATGTTGAGGCTAAATCTACGTACCGGTGCAAATTTTCATGCATCGCGTATTTTTTTTATAATCCCTCACACCATAAATAATGTTTTTAAAAAAATATGCATAATGCATATAAAAAATGCATACGTATGTATATTGGTTGAATCCACATATATCCCGTTTAATTTTTTCTTCATTTCTCATTCTTCTTTTCTTTATTATTTAATTTTCTTGTATTTTTGACGGTAATAATTTTAAAAACTTTAAATTTTAAATTTGAGAGTATTCCATTTATCAAAATTATTCCAAATTAAATTTTTGTATAGATTTTATTGCATACAATAAAATAAATCAAAATTATAACAATTATTTTATATTTTTAATTTTCAGTAACCAAAATATACTTCCATAATTTTTTATAACTCTCTTTTTTTCTTGAAAATTGATATAAACTAATGTAAATAATAGATTTCTACAGAAGGAATTTTAACTTATATTTAAATTCTTGTTGTTTTTTTTAGATATGAGATTATTTTAGTGCTATAAATTATTGCTACGAATAACTCTCAAAAATATTGCTTGACCAAACAAATGTATAACAAATTGAATTAAGACTAGACGTAAAAAAAAGTTCTATTTGACAAACAGTCAAAGCTAAGAAAGGACATAAACTAATTAAATTTTAGCTTTCAAAGTTTTTACGAAAAATATGCCAAAATCGGAATTCCGTATGTGTGAAACATTCTGTTGCGAAAAAGTTCAAAGCGACAAAATTGTATTACTTCTATTAAATAAGCCAGGGTTTTTGCCTACATCTCGACGATCTGTGATGTAAGAAAAAAATTCGTGAATTGATTTAAAAATCAAACGGCGATTGGTTCGTGTAACAAATTAAATTCAATTTTGCCGCATTAGCGTTGCTGAAAATTAGTAAAATAGTGAAAGCCTGCGAGTATTTTTCGATAGTAGTTGAAAGCTTTGACTTTTTAAGTTTTTAGCGAGCAAAATTAAAAACCAAATCATTGAAAAATGTTTGCGACAATATTTTAAGGTAATTCAGCTACAATTACTAATGTAAATGTTTATGCTATGTTGGCTTCTGCCTAAAAACGGTCGTTCTATTATTATGTGTTTTATAATTACACTAACAGTTCAGATTTGTATTCTTCTTTTATAAGCGGTATATTAACTTTTTGGGATTTTTTCGGAAGGCATTCCGCGTTATCGCTGCTCAGTGTTAAACTTAACGACCCGACGCGGAGTTTAACACTAAGCAGCGGTGGCCCGGAATTCATTTTGCAGATTTGCAGCGGTTTTTGGACGAAAAAACCTCAAAGGCTTAAAGCAATGTTGTAAAGAGAATCAACAAAAATGATACAAAACCCGTATAGAATACCATTAGACCTCAGAGGCAAATCCACTAGACAAGCAACGTGCGGTTTTAAATTTTTTAACTTTTTAACATTTCAAACTTTTACGTTTCCCGTTAGAGTGGATTTAAACATACTAAACTTACTTTTATATTTAGCCATTTAAATTTTACGTTACTTTTTTTACATTTCACTCTTTACGTTCGGCGAATTTTTTTAAATTTTGTCATATTGCTTGTTGAAGTGGTCATACCAAGAAAAACATTTCCCTTAAAAATTTTGAATCGAAAAAAACTCAATATGTACATATAGTATCTTAGTCCTGTATTTTCATACCGTTGCTTAAAATTAATATGTTTTAAATCGTGGTGGATAGGTGGGTTACTGTTTCATAAGCCAAATTTCTTGAATTTTGTGGAATTTTTGCTAATGCTATATTTCTATATTTTTTGGAAGCAAAATTACTAACATGAAAACACGCTGTTTGGCGTTGTTTTATATACAAAAGAAGATTTTTTCGTAAACGTTAATTTTTGTCTTGGTAAAATTGTTTCTTTTGGTACGGGGTTTTTAGAGCCACAAGCAAGGAACTTGAAGCCATTGGCATTTTTTGAGAACTTGGAACCACGTTCAATGGAAATTTGGAGCCTTTAAGAAAAAAATTGGTATTGGGTTAGATTTAGACTTTGCTTAGGCTTAGGTAAGCGTTTTAGCGATTTTTACTTTTGCCTCCAAGTTCCCAAATTAGTGCTCCAAGTTCCCCACTTATGGCTCCAAGTTCCCTATTTTTGGCTCCAAGTTTCAGCTCTATATTCCCTCGGCTCCATAAATCCTAAATCTTTCTTTTTTAATCTAAAAACCTTACAGTCCAGATTTTTGAAATTTGAAACAATTTTTCTGATTCAATTTAATTTTCAGAGGTATTAAAGACATAAAAGGCGTTTCCAATTCTGAATCTGAATCAAATTTAGAAATTTGAATTCGTGAAACATCGACCCTTTTTCAACACAATATGTTTCAATTTCGCGTATTGAGTTGCAAAGATTACGATAAGTTCGCCCTTTTTTGGAACAGTTTAGCTAACAAATATTAGATTTTTAAAGTGATATTAATATGAATGGATTTTGTTAAAAAGTTTTTTTTACAATATTGTTTTTAATATTCTTGTTTTGTTCCTTTCATATAATTTTTTTGTATACGTGGTTGAGGTGACTAGAAATCACAGCTAAATTTGTTTTTATTTATAGTTTTAAAAGAATTAAAAAATTTCTATTACAGAATGCAATTTATCGTTTTTTACAATTGTATTTTATTTTTATCTAAAAAATTATGTGGAATAAAAAAGCACTAACGAATATTGAGTAATGGCGCGTAACAATAAATTTAACTCAGGTTTATAAATAATTTCTAATTATATTTAAAATAATTTATAATTAAAACGTTATTAAAATTTTGTGTAGTAGGTGGTATACAACGAATATACTTTTAATGTTGAAGAGAAACCCCAGAATTAATGCAAAACTCTATTACCGATTGTGTTAATGTTTTATAGATCTTTTAAGTTGAGTAAAACAAAACCAAAAATAGAAAAAAAGCAGCTATTTAAATCATGTTAAAAACTAAAAGTGTTAAGTGTTGCAAAAAATGTGAATTTTAAGGTAATACGCGGCCCAAATTTAAGGAGCTAAATGGTACCCACGGTGTCGGAGATTAAAAGCAAAACTAATTGATGAATTTTTTTTACCTTAGACGTACATGTAGCTTTTTTTAAAGGAAAGGATTATAACTTTTCAAATTGATTAGCGGTATAACTTAAACCTAAAATCAAGAAACAAATGTTTCAAAAATGTTCTGTTTAGATTTTTTTAACAAAAGTTTGTTGAAATGTGATTCATTTTGGTACAGGGTCTTTAGAGCCACAAGCAGGAAACTTGGAGTCATGAGAAATTTTTGGGAACTTGGAGCCACGAGCAATGGGAATTTGGAACCTTTAAGAAAAAATTGGTATGGGGTTAGATTTAAAATTTCTAAATTTGATTCAGATTCAGAATTTGAAACGCCTTTTATGTCTTTAATACTTCTGAAAATTAAATTGAATCAGAAAAATTGTTTCAAATTTCAAAAATCTGGACTGTAAGGTTTTTAGATTAAAAAAAAGATTTAGGGTTGATGGAGCCGAGGGAATATAGAGCTGAAACTTGGAGCAAAAAATAGGGAACTTGGAGCCATAAGTGGGGAACTTGGAGCACTAATTTGGGTAAACGTTTTAGCGATTTTTACTTTCGGCTCCAAGTTTCCTACTTACGGCTCCAAACTCTCTATTTTTGGCTCCAAATTCCAGCTCCAAGTTCCCAAGGTTCCATCAACCCTAAATTATTTATTTTACCGTTATTATATTATTATATTATTATTCATAACTATACAAAAAACAAACGAAAAGAGTATTTATTATTATTTTTTTAAAATGAGGAAAAAATATTAGATTTTGCTAATTTAATCTGAAACTTAACCTGAAAAAAATCCAGGGTTCAAGTTATGGTGGACCTACTATAATTTTTCGCTTGTAAAATTTTGCTGCGTACTACCTCTATTACAAGGATGCACCGTTATTTTAACACTTCTCAGTTTGTCTTGATATAATTTTATAAAAAAATATTACCACAATCAGTAATAGATTCTATGAATGATGTGTGCTGCATCCGTTTAACTTTAAGTTTCTGCTTTATCTACGAAAATCCACCGCCGATCACTTAAGTACATTCATATAATCCAGTATAATTCCGCGAGTTCAAAGAGGTTAAATTCGTATGACAAACTGTCCACTGTAAAAAATGGAAAGAATTGCAGCTGCGAAAAATAATTCCTTTTATAGCACAACAAAAAGTTATCCACATCAAAATAAGGTGGATTTTGCATATTAAATTTCTAAAAAAGGTCAGTTTTTTTTTAAATATAACATCACTGCGTATCAAATTTAGCCATATGCTAATATGACTGCCGCATAATTTGACTGAAATTGTTGTTTTTTTGCATAAAATTAGGTTTTTGGAGCAGTAGCGGGGTGAATAAAAGCGGATATGACATGCATCACGTTAAAAACTGATTACAAAAAGTGCTGCTAAGCTGCTTTAAAATTAATCGAACCCATAATAATTGCTTCTAAGCGGAAAAGGAAGTGTTACCGGATGAAAGGCATTTGAAATTACTGCCACCCGTCAATTTTGCAACAAAATATTTGCGCTAGATTACGAATAACCTTGAAGTTTTTAATAAGATAACTGACTTAATTTCGACCAAGCCTTAATTTTAACCACCAATTTAGAAAACCGATTTTTGTAAAAATTTCGTAAAAAAACAATTAAATTAAGAAATAAAATACTTTTTTTAGACTTAAAAAAATACTAAGACATAAATTTTTTACTTTTAAAAATTTCCTTTGTTTTATTTTCCCTAAATTTTCATATTCTTTCAAATTTAATTTAAGTTAAGTTTAAGTTTAAGTTTATAAACAACATTGCAACGATATTTATTTTTTAGAAAAAACGCATGACTAACTGTCTAAAATGTCACGATTATTTCTTTTCATATTCTTTAGTAAAAAACTATTTTAGTGAAGAAAGTATATTTTGGCCACCCTTATTTTGCTCTAGATAGATTTTATTTTATTTAATTAAATTTTTTTTTAATATTTACTGAGATTTGATAGTTTAAATTGCTGATTGTTTAAACATTAACTTAAATAAAAAATATTCATGGAATATTATTAGTCGAAAGTCGAAGCGCAGTATATATTTATAAAAATACATTTTTTTCAAAGCTGCCTCGATCTCTAAAATCTTACCACAAATTTAACAATTAAAAACCCATATTAACACACTTTTAAGAAAAAATTTTAATTATTTAAAGGCTAGCGCCACATGTTTTGTGTGTTTTTGAAAATAAGCGGCCGAAAATTTGGTGGTTTTTTGTTTTTTTTGCTGTGTTAGGTTAAATATAAACAACAAACAGAGTAATAAAAATTTTTTACCACGCTTAAACCTTGATGATTGTAATAGTTGAAATATTTTTTACACCAAAAAAACCTCGACAAAAATTACAGTCAAAACTTGATTTTAAATGCTTTGATATAATTATTTATGTCTGTTAATGTATTTATTAATTATTTGTATTAAAAAAATACATAAGGATAGATTTACAACCTTAAAATTTCTTATTGTTCCTTTAAGCAATATTTAATTATAACCAATTTTTCTGAATAGCGGAAATAAATGGCGCTTGACTTACCTTCGGCCAATTAAAAAAACTTAAATGTCAGCTGTAATATAAAATGTAACAGAAATATTTTAGCTTTACAGGCGGAATTACAAAAACAGCTACCTTTTGATTTTTATAATGATCAGAGTTCGATTGGAAAAACCAAGAAAACTTTTTAAAAAATTAAAAAAGTGGCTGAAATTAAGTCAACTACCGTATGTATTGTTATTCAATAGTTTTTCTATTGAAATGTTTGTTTTATAGAAGATTCTCCCATCTTTTTTTCTCCTTTTCTTTCTAAAGCAAAAACTACTAATAATGGGGAACTTCCGGAAAGAAATTTTTATTTATAATTAATTAAACTGTAAATGAGGTCAATTGTTTAACACCTGAGATTTTTGTTTCGGAAATTTTTTTTAAGCCGCTCACCGAATACTAAGTAAAAAACACACATCGGTGATGTTCCTCGGAGCTCTGAGCTCCGGATTGAAATACTTATTTAGGGAGCGGAGCTCCGGAGTTTCGGAGCTCCGGAGTTTCGGAGCTCCGCCTCCGGAACTCCGCTCCGGAGTTCAGAATCTCTGGAGCTTCCTTCGCTTTAAATGGCCGGAGCGCCGGAGCATGCTATTGGAGGGTAGGAACATCACTAATGCACATATAGAACTGATTTAGATTACGTACATATTTTTTAATATTTTTATTAGTGCAGTTTAAGGAAAGCTAAATTATTCTTAAAAAAATAAAAGTAGCTTTTTAGACCTTAAAACCTTTTTTAATACGGAGTCTTTAGAGCCACAAGCAGGGAACTTGAAGCCATTAGAAATTTTTGGGAGCTTGATGCCACGAACAATAAGAATTTGGATCCCTGAAAAAATTGGTTTGGGCTTAGATTGCTTCGCTTAGGTTTAGGTAAACGTAGTAATTTTCACTTTGGGCTCTAAATTACCAATTTCCGGCTTCAAGTTTCCCACTTATGGCCATAAGTTTCCTACTTTTGGCTCTAAGCTTTAGCTTCAAATTTTTCGGCTCCATCGACCCTAAATCAATCTTTGGGAAACTTATTACATAAGTCGGTTATTTCTCATTTTTACAACAAAAATTAACCAAAGTTGTAAAGTAACAAGGCAAATATGTTTCAAATGAAACACCGAAGGTGACTAAAGTTAGAAACTGTTTTTTTCTGTTTTCGTGTAAAATATACCAGTGCCAAGATGAGAAACAGAAAAAACTTGTGTTGATCAATATAAACCAACGTACTGTTTTGTTGACACTTTGTTGCTTTAAAGCTATTTAATTAATTTTCTAATAATTTTGTTGATTGTTATCGTAGTGTTATACTGAAACTTAAAAATAAGATAGGGTACACGTCTTTAAATCAAAGGTGGGTGTCAAAAATTCCGCAGAGAAAACAAAAAAGCATTTATATACTTGACAGTAGAATTTTCTTAACTTCAGTTTTAACTGACTATTTACTGATCTGTTTTTAATTAGTTAGCTTGTTGTGGTATTTGTCACAAATTTGACGCTGCTATTCAATTACTTACATTTCTTTTTATTTTACTATAATTTTAAAATGTTTAAAATAGTAGTAAAATAAAAATAATAACAAAAATTATTGATCAAATACACTTATTTTACGGCAGTAAAAGTTTGTTTCTTATGATAATTTGCACAGCGATTGTGTGGGGATTGTAATTCATGATTTTTTAACAGCATAAATCTCATTATTGTAGAAAACGCATTCATGAAATAGAGTGGATAAGTATTTAATTAATATAGAATGTAGAAAATGATAATTACTTGTACTAAAATAGACTTAAAATTTAAGACTTAGGGTAACTGACTTAATTTCGGCCACCTTTTTTTTATTTTTTTGAATAAGTTTTTTCTGGCTTTTTCAATCAAGCCAAAATTTGGCCTAAAAATCAAAAAATAGCTATATTTGTTATTCCAGTGCAAAATTTGAATATTTCTGTTACACTTAAAAATCAGTGAAGGTTTAAATTTTTTTTTAAAGTGGCCGAAATTAAGGCGCGTGCCATTTATTTCGGCCACCTACAAAAAACTGGCCATAACTATTGCTTAAACGAACAATAAAAATTTCTAAAGGTTGCAAATTTACCCTTAGGTATTGTTCTTGGTACATATAACTTAATTTTTCCCGTTTGCGAACTTTAATAGTTATTAGCAAGTATTAAATAATTATGTCAAAACCTTAAAAAAACAAATTTTAATAACTTGTAATTTTTGTTCAATTTTTATTTTTGGCTTAAAAAACGTCAAAACAAAGTCAAACGAGCAAAAAAAATTCTTTATAAATACGGTAGTACAATGATATTTAAAAACAGCAAAAAACGGCAGGTTCTTTCACCTAAATTTTAAGGTGGCCGAAATTAACGGAATCCTAAAATGCGCTGTTAGTTAAACGCATTGCAAAATAATTTTGAAGAAAATATTAAAACATGAAAATTAACAACTTTGAGCCTTAAATAGAAGGTATTATAAGGTTATATATTGCTTCGTTCTAAATTTGATGCAGTTTAAACACAAAGCGAAAATTTAGAAAATCATAAAAAATTCACTTTTTATATGAAAATGTTGATAATGTAGAATAATAAAAATAAAAAACTTTTGCAAAAACACTTTATTCAACATTAATCCAGTTACTTTTGTGCTAGTTCTTTTGTGTTTTAAAAATAAGCCAATTTTCTAACACCCTAAATTGGTGGCCGAAATTAAGGCGTGGCCGAAATTAAGTCAGTTACCCTAATTGAGTTCAAACCTTAATCTTTAAAGAGCGGCGGTTTGCCGTCTATTTGGCGGCAGTTTGGCGGCAGATTTGGTACTTTTTTAAATATACGTAACTACTTTCATGCTTGTTACTTTACCGCTTCATTTTTCGCGAACATAAATTTGTAGAAAACAAAGAAATAATAAATCAAAAAAATATTAATTTTGTTAAGAAAATTCTTTTAATAAGTGAAACTTGTTTTTATTGGATATTATGATTTAAAATGAAACATAGAACTAGAAAAGTGTAAAAAAATCAACACACAATTGCCATCAACTTATTTACGAACAAAATATTAAGGCGAAATGGTGGCCGAAATTAAGGCGTGGCCGAAAATAAGTCAGTTACCCTATAACTCAATAACGACGCTGTGGATCTACAACAAGTTGTAAAAAGTGTAGTTTAAACTTTGGTTATCTATCAATTATAGTTGTGTGTGGAAAAACAAACATTTCTAGTTAGATTTAGCATTTTCTCCTCTACTTATAACACTTGGGACTGTATTTTTAACCACTAATAGTTCCAATATTGATCTTTACAAATTTCAGGAATATGCAGATATTATAAAGTTTTTGGAACTTGAACTTCCGTGTGGGACAAGCTTAAATGGTCTAATTTGATTTGTTTAGGACACCTTTATAAAAAAGCAACTTCAATAATTAAAAATATGGTTTGCCTACTAAACGCTAATTAAGCTATTTTTCTGTTTGTGCAATTTTAATCAAACAACGAAAATCTCTGTCTCATAAATGATTTTCGTTTATTTAAAAAGTAAACAAAGTAAATTTGAACTTTCAGCTAGTTTGGTTTTTTGTGGTGGAAGTTTTATCGTCAACCCATTTGCAATTCTTTGACAAGTAGATTGCCTAAACTTTTTTTGCAATTAGTTATCTAAGCCTAACGCAGTTTATATTAAATTAGATCCCTAAAGGTTTTCCGAGTCCTGAACCCTAGATTAGATTTATTTACAATAACCTTCGTTTAAACTTTTTTAGATTTTTTGGCTTAAAAATAAACTGAGTTTAGAAAATTTGTTAGCACTGCTAAATTAAAATAAAAAAGATTCACCGTTTTTTGTTTTGATTATAATTTTATTTCTTTTAATGTTACAATTATATATTAGCAATTATTAAAACCTGTGTAGTTTTAAAAATAGAAAAAATTGTGATATTATGGTAGAATTTTTTTAAATACCATAGAGGAACCATGCTCGTGTAGTTCTTCACTAAATAAAAAACTGGTTCTTAATATAAAAAATTAAAACAGTTTACTGTTAAATTTATTGATAATATTCAATTAGCCTAAAATTTCTAGTTCTTGTTATTGGTTTTATAGTTTATTTTTTCGGTAAATAGCTTTACTTTAATTGGTTATTACACGACGCACATTTTTCGATGTATTAATAACAACATGAGCCAGTGCTAGTGGTTGTATAGTTTGTCATTAAAGATTTTAACAATTTTTTTCTTGACTCAAATATAAAGATACTTAAAAGTTTTATATTTGCATATCAAATCAACAAAAACATTTGCTTATTTTATGGATGAAATAGTTTTGCTAGCAATTGAAGGTTTTATAACCACGCTATTAGCCATTTAATTTTTTGGACGGATGGCTAATTTTTATTAATGCTTACAAAAACATTTAGTTTCTTTCAGAAAAAAATAAATGACTTATGTGACATGCCAATTTAATGTGACATGTGAAAAATAAAGCATACCTTGGAAAAAATTGGTTCCAAAGCGAAATTCTGGGCTAGCCGGGCTAGGATTTTTCAATATTCATCATTTGCAAATTAAATAAAAATTGATCAGAGAGGGGAAACTATTGAGGCCAAAACTCGGGGCTCTTGAAAAGATTTTTTGCTCACATCTAAGGTTTTTATGCTTTTCCTAGTTAGACCACTTGAGGGCCCCTCGGTGGTTGCCCGAATAAGTCATCATTAGTCCCTATTTTAGACCGTTTTACTTTTTTTAAAGTGGGCGTCTTTGGTACTATACCTTTAAAGAACCTAATGTTAAACGTTTATGAGTCAATTTCCTGGACTGCAATGATTTCGCTTTTTAGTTAGGCATAAATACAAGCAAGATATTGTTAATGTTAATAATTAACTTGTTTTTTATAAACCATAGCTGTTTTTTTCACAAAGTCATTTACATTCTTTACATAGCTTCGTACTTATCTTTATTTCTTCTTCCACTTTCTTCACTACCTTTCCAATAACCCGGTAAATATACAATACATACAATACGGGGTCTTTATAGCCACAAGCAGGGAACTTGGAGCTATTGGAAATTTTTGGGAACTTGAAGCCACGAGAAATGGGAACTTGGAGCCTTTCAGAGAAAATTGGTTTAGGCTTAGATTTAGGCTTCACTTAGGCTTAGGCAAACGTTTTAACAATTTTTATATTCCGCTCCATGTTCCCAACTTACGGCTCCAAGTTCTCTACTTACGGCTCCAAGTCCTCTACTTACGGGTCCAAGTTTCTTATTTTTGGCTTCATGTTTTTAGCTCCAGGTTTGGTTAGTCCAGCTGTAGATTTCCAAGTCATTTAGGCTCCATCGACCCTAAATCTATGCATACGGTTTCTTGTTTTATAAGGCTGCTGTTTATCCGCCACCCATAGTTGTAAGTGGATCATTTTTAAGACAGCTGTCCGGCCGGGTCTGGCCCGTTAGAGTTTTTTTTCAATTTTTCAATATATATATATATATATATATATATATATATATATATATATATATATATATATATATATATATATATATATATATATATATGTATATATTCACTGTCTCAATATATATATATATGCTCAATTTTTTTCTTGTGTAAAAAAGCTGTTGAAATCATATTTTTGTAAAATGCACTAAATCATGTGTTGTAATAACTTACTTTTCCCTTTAATTGCAATGTTAGATTGCACTGTACTCAATGCAATAAAAAAGCTTTTAAAGAAGCAGGAAACAATAAAAAAATTCTCTCTGCCTTTTTAATATTTTGTTTAATCTAGCTATTTCTAGGGTTTTTTATTTCTTCATACACAGGCCGTTTGTATTTTTTCTGTTTGTGGAAATACTATACATAGGGTATCTGACTTAATTTCGGCCAGGCCTTAATTTCGGCTACCAAATTAGGGTGTTAGAAAATTGTCTTATTTTTAAGACACAAAAGAACTAACACAAAACTAACTGGATGAATGTTAAATAAAGTGTATTTGCAAAAGTTTTTTATTTGCGTTATTCTGCATTATCAACATTTTCATACAAAAATTTAATTTTTTGTGATTTTCTTAATTTTTGCCTTGTGTTTAAACTGCATCAAATTTAGAACAGGGCACTCTATAACCTTAAAATAACATCTATTTAAAGCTCAAAAGAGGTAATTTTTATGTTTTGATATTTTGTTCAAAATCACTTTGCAATGCGTTTAAGATTCCGTTAATTTCAGCCACTTTAAAATTTATGTGAAAGAACCTGCCGTTTTTTGCTGTTTTCAAATATCATAGTACTACCGTATTTATAAAGATTTTTTTTGCTCGTTTGAATTTTTTTGATGTTTTTTTAGGCCAAACAAAAATTCAACAAAAAATAAAGGTTATTAAAATTGTTTTTTAAAGGTTTTGACATAATTATTTAAAATCTTACTAAAACTATGAAAGTTTGCAAACGGAAAAAAATTAAGCTATATGTACCAAGAACAATACCTATGGATAAATTTGCAACTTTTAAAAATTTCTATTGTTCGTTTTGGCAATAGTTATATAGCCAGTTTTTTCTAGGTGGCCGAAGTTAATGGCTCGCACCTTAATTTCGGCCACTATAAAAAACTTTATATCTCCACTGATTTTTAAGTGTAACAAAAATTTTAAAATTTTAAAATTGAAATTTTAAAATTGAGAAATCAAAAAATTGTTAGGTATTTTAATATTTTGAAGTTACAAGAATTAAGTTACGAGTTTTTTAAAATTAAGCCAAGGCGGGCGTATAAAAAGCTGATAAAAAGCCGTATAAAGATCTGAAATTTATGAGTTTATTACTTTTAGTTTAAGCGTTTTAGCTTTAATTTAAGCGCGAAATTAAGATTATAGTTCTAAACTAGTTCAGAATTAAGGATTTAGCTAATTTAGCTCCAAAATGACTAGGCTTCAAGTTTCCCAAATTTAAATTTGAGTTTAGCTAAAAATTTAAGTTAGCTAATAAATTTCAGATAAAAAATAGACCAAAGTCGGTTTAGAATTAAAATCCATTCCATTTGTAGCTCAATTATAGTTCTAATGAATAGAGATTTTACTATAAAACTAAAAATTACACTATATTTATCTGTATTAGTGCGTACTAAAAATTTATAAAAGTATGCATACTGTAGTGGTTTTATGATCATTTATATACTGTGTTTTACTGTACTGTATACTGTAATTTACGATCATATATGCATATACTGTAGTGGTGTATCTCAATGCTATAATTGTAACTATTTTTGTTATTGATCTATTAAAATTTCTACATAATTGTGTATAAAGATTTTCTGTTATAGACGTGCCAAACTTAAACTTGAACTTTAACACTAACTTTTATTTTTTAAAAATAAAATAACCTTTTTTAATCAACTGATGTGAAGTGTTATCGCATATTATACTTTAAAAATCACGGGCGTATTTTTGTAACATTTATTAGTTTTTTTTTCATATTTATTAAACATTTTTTTCACTTTGATTCTTGTTTAA
>JASAMX010035319.1:0-28457 GCA_030248175.1 Microlaimidae sp. YZB2_3 | reverse complement strand
CACCCCGGGGTGTTTTTTTTTGAAAAAAAGCAGGGGGGGTGGTCCCACCCCGGGTACCATTTTTTTTGACCAAAATTGACAATTTTTTTGACGAAATTTGACCATTTTTTAAGCATTTTTTGGGAAATTCTAGTTAGGGGGGGGTGGTCAAAAATGGGCCTTAGGGGGGGGTCAGGGGTTCAAGGGGTTGATGGGGGGGGGGAGGGGTCAAAAATGGGCCTTAGGGGGGGGATAGGTCTCAGAGGCCGTAGGGGGGGGGGTGACCCCCCCCTCCACCCCCCCCCCTTCGGTGACCTATGAATACAGTTTGAATTAAGCAATTTCAATAATACATACATAGACATCTTTGACTCTTTTTTTCATTACAGTCCTATACCGTAAAAATTTATTTTACTCATGCATAATAATGTTCAATATTTTTCTTTTTCTTTAGTACTCAATTATACTTCAATCATTTTTACTGATTTTTAGGAAAAAAACAAAAAGGCGCTCGTAGCGGAGCTGGAAGAGAGCGCGTTAAAATTTAAGCATCGAATGTTAGGAAATATGAGGTAAAACTTACTCCATGACTTTTTTTTGTTTGTTGTGTGTTTCTATTTATTAAAATAGTCCATACATAACATAAAAAATAGCAAATTTTAACTATTATAACTTTTAAAATTTTAAAAGTAAACAACTTTTTTGTTTTGATTTTAAAATGAATTTTATACATACCAAACTAAGTTGGTATTCTAAAATCATGTAATGTAAGATTAAGATAGTAACGATATAAAATTTTGAGTTTTAAATTTCTGTATAGACACCTTGCACTGAAACTTATAATAAGCATAAGATATAGAACACACTAACATTGCAGAGTGTATGGAAATAACCGTAATCATGCAAATATTTTGCAAATGGCTACAGATGTTATTATAAGCGGGGCCGTCATTAATCAATAATCAAACAAACGTTGACCATTATTAATGATCGACGTTTCCCTGATTATTGATTAGTGGCGGTGTCAACAGGAAATAACCCGCTTATAATAACATCTGTAGCCGTATATTTTTTACAAACAAATCTTGATTAAAGATTTAAAACAAACAATTTCGAATATAAATTAACATACATCATCAGTGTGATCATAGTTGTGTTTTTTTTGGGGGGGGGGGGCAGAGGGGTCCCCCCCTAGAGCCAAAATTTTGGACCCCCCCTCCCTAGAAATAATATAGGGCTTCTCCCTCTCCCCCAAAACTAGAGAACGGTCCGCCCTGACCCTTTCCCCCTAGCCAGGCTGACCCCCTCCCCCCTCCCTCCCGACCAATTTCGAAATATATTTTTTTATTTACTGTCAAAAACACGTTTTTTTTTAGTTAAAAACAGTGTTACACTTTTTAGGCCTAAATAGGCGGTTTTAGTACATAAAATTTAATATTAGACCTAAAAACACTTAAATTATTGAGTTAAAAATTTTTTTTTTAAATTGGACCCCCTGATCCCCCCCTTAAATTTGAAATCTCGCACTCTGGGTCGAACCCCCTTAAAAAGCCAGGGGGGTCCGCACCCCACTGCCCCCCCTAAAAAAATTTGGCCTTCCACCCGGGAGTAGTAGACCCCATACATAGGCACGGGGGGGTTGGGGGGTTAACCCCCCAAATTCTGAGAAGGGGGGTTTAACCCCCCCCCACTCAGAAGTGGGGGGGGAGAAAAAGTTAACCCCCCCAATTTCGGAAAAATGAAGAAAAAAAATGTCTTTAAAATGACTTCTAACTGCCCCCAAACTTAAGTTTTGAGGTCAAAATGAATGTTTTAAGCAATAAAAAGCTCAAAAATGCTATAAAAAGGGCTTTTTGACGTAAAATTAGCGTTTTTTACCTATTTTTTCTTCAAAATCGAAAAACGATGTGGGTAAAATGCACTCCAAAAAAAAACGATATCGGTATTTTGCGTTTCTCGGATTTTAACCCCTCCCCCTAATTTGGGGTTAAACCCCCCCCCCCACTCCGGACCAACTTGCCCATGTATGGTAGACCCCCCTAGCGGACCCGACCAAAAACACCTATGAGTGTGAAGTCATTATTAAACACCCCAGGGTTTCGTCTTTCGCTTTTAAAAAAACACTTGCATGATAGCGGTATTTTCCGTACATTCAAAAATGTTAGTGTCAATATCTTATGTTTATTTTAACTTTCAGTTTTCAATAGAAAAATCATGAACTTACGATTTTTACTATTTTTACATAGATAATCAAGAAGTGTTTTTAACCGCGATTAGCTTTTACTTGTTTTCAGATTTATTGGGGAGTTGTATAAGCAAGACGTGTTAATAGCGAAGATTATGCACCATTGTGTTATGAGATTGTTTTCGGATGCCCCGTCCAAAGATGGGGATGAGGAGTCTTTAGAATGTCTTTGCCAGCTTCTCACAACCGTAGGGTAAGTTACTTCTCAAACAGGGCCGTAGCCAGGATTTGAATTGAGGGGGGGATTTTTTGGAAGGTGGTTTATAGGGGCTCACAAAGGGGGGTCTGGGGTTGGGGAGCCCCCCAGTGGGGTCAAGGGGCAGAGCCCCTTGTCAGGGGGGTCTGGGGGGCAGAATGCCCCCCGGGGTGGAAAATTTTTTAATTTTAAGCTTTAAAAGGCATCAGGAAACCTAAATTTAAGTACTGAATCTTTATTTATTTTCAGTTGTTTTTTTAAATAAATACAACAAAATAAAATAGTTTTAGGTATTTTATTACTATTTTAATAAAAAAGAACAAACGTTTTCTAAAAAACGTTTTCTTTTTTATACCAAAAAAGTGTTTGAATCGTGACTTCCCGCTCTTTGATACTGCCGCTTTTATGCAAATATTTTCACACAAAACAAAAATACAATATTTTTAAACTCACTGCACTAATGTTTTGAATTATAAATAATTCCTTTTTCATAAACAAGAGCTTTAATGAACCTAAATCACTTTAAATAGTGCATTTTAGATAGCTTTAATACATTACAGAGTGATTTGGAAAAAAAAATTTTTTTTCTAAATTTTTAAAAAAACCAAAGGGGGGACCCTTACGAAATTTTTTGCCTTCCCAGAATTTGAGGGGGGGATTAATCCCCCCAATCCCCCCCTGGCTACGGACTTGTCAAAAACTAAATACTGTTTAAAAGCCTCAAATTATTTATGAACTAAAAAAATATTTTAAAAAAGTATACTGGGAAGGTATATGTACTGGATAGTATATGTATTGGGAAGGTATTGGGAAATATCAATTTCCTTCCATAGGTGTTTTTTGGGGGGACAGAGGGGTCCAATCCTCCCGCTACAGCCAAAATTACGGACCCCCCTAGAAAAATCCAGCACCACCCTCCTTCCCCCCCCCCTACCAAAGCTCGAAAGCGGTCCGGCCTGACCCCCCTTAGCGAAACTGACCCCCCTGTCTGCCCTCCCGACTAATTTACAAGTATAATTTTTATTTATTGTTAAAAACACGGTTTTTTAGTAAAAAACAGTGTTTAAATACACTTCTTTAGGCCTAAATAGGCTGTTTTAGTATATAAAATTCAATATTAGACCTAAAAATGTAATGTAGAATCCCCCCTCGCTTTATTGGAGGATTTGCCCCCCCCCCCCCGTTTTATTGCTCCCCCCGCCAAAAACTGAAAATGTACCCTAAAATTATGACACCAGTTTTGACCTATGATGACGCCATTATCGCGAATTTTTTTGCAGTTTTTAGCCTATTTCAATGTATTTTAAACCATTTTAGACCTATTTTTACCTTATTTTCGCTTTTTTGTCTCTTTTTTCCTTTTTCCCTTTTTTTCTTGTTTTTTTTTTTTTCTTTCTCCCCTGCTTGCCCTCCCCCCGTTTTATTCCCCCCACCAAGATAAAATAAGATTAAAAAAAATAAAAAATATTAATTTTAACTATCCGCGGAACAGGAAAAATTTGGTTTTTTGACTATTAATATGCTTTTGGAAGGCATCAGAAAAGTTTTTGTATTAATATTAGAGAAAAAATTGTTCCTCTTCCAAAATACAAAAAACGTAAGTGTCCCCTTATGAAAAAATAGTCCTATATGAAAAAATCCGGCCTTATGAAAAAATCCGGCTTGGCTGGAATGGGGGGGAAGGATGCGTCCCTTTCCCCAGGGCACGCTATTGACCTAAGCCCCTCCAGACACTTGTTTATTTTTTATCCATTATTTTATTTTTTAGTCCTTCTTTATATTTTATTCTACTTTTATTTTATTAGTTTATTTTTTATCCCTTCTTCCATATTATTTACTTTTTTACGTACCGATATGCATTTTTAGTTTAATATTTGCATTATGTGGCATTTGTAGTACATACACGTAAATTTGCTAATAACCGAAATTACACAATAATACAATATGCAACTCCAAAGTGCTTTCACCGCATGCCATTACAATGATAGAGGCTATTATGATACCACGCCTTGTTAAATAGGAATATTTTCCATCAATTTTCCTGAATTAAAATGGTTTTATTATTATTCGTTAAATAAATCCATTTTACTGCAGAATATATTATTGTTTACTCGAATAGTAATATTTTAGGCAAAAACTAGAAAGGGACTCTTTGTCCGCGGGACCGAACAACGCCATGGTCAGTCAGATCGACGTGTATTACAAACGACTAAGGGAAATCGCCGGTATCGGTATAGATAAACAAACAAAGTCAAAAGTGTCACCGCGTATCAAATTTATGATTCAAGACCTTATAGAGCTTAGAACTGTAAGTTTTTTTTACTGTCTGGAAAAAAATTTCAAAAATTATGAGAAAATAATATGGAATCTCGCATTATAAAATAATTGACACTGGTGATAATTATCTATTTTTGACGCAATCAGTTGCAACAACGGAGTTCTGGGTTAGGTGTCTAGGGGTTATTTTAAAATGTGAAAAAGTAAAATGAGAGTAATATAAAGTTAGAGGAAAAAAACGTTTGAAATATTTGGAAGAGTTGGTAGAGAAGAGGAGATGAGATAGCATACATGGGCAAGTCAGTCACCCGGATGTATAGGGGGTAACATCCTAGGAACTTTTTCTTCTGGAGTGCATTTTACCCATATCGTTTTTTAATTTTGAAAGAAAAATAGGTAAAAAAAAGCTAATTTTAGCTCAAAAGCCTTTTTTGTGTTTTTTAGCTTTTTATTGCTTAAAACACTCGTTTTAACCATAAAACTTAATTTGGGATCGAAGAATTTAGAACTCATTTTATAAAGAAGTTTTTTTTTGAAAATTGAAGGGGGGTTAACATTTCTCTCACACTTCTGAGTGGGAAGGGTTTAAACCCCCCTGCTCAGAATTTAGGGGGTTAGTTCGCCCCCCCTCCCTTCCTCAACCTTCTTCTCTGTGTTATGTATAATGTATGGCAGGAATGTAGTGAGGAAAAAGGTAAGGTAAGGTAAGGTAAGGTAAAGAGGGAAGAAGGTAAAAAGGATACGCCAAGAATAAATATCTTAGGGTTTAGTATTTTTTGTATTTGTTTTTATTTTTGTGTAATGATTTTTTATTATTTAGTATTTTGTATTAAAATACTTTATATTAAAAAGTTTTATATTTAGTTCTATTTATTTATTTGTTTTGTTCAAAATTCAGTTTTTATTTGTTTACTGTTGACAGATTGGAAGAAAACGAAGTAACTAAAACTTTTTTTCAATTTTTTATTATTGACCGGAGCATGGACGTAGCCAGGATTTCGACAGGGAGGTCGAATCCTGAACAAAATTTTGGAAAAGGAGGGGGTGTCCAGGGGGTCCAAATCTTAAACGTTATAAAAAGGCTAAAAAAATCTGCGCTTCGCGCGTAGTGTTTATTTTTCTATTATTCAATAAAAATTAAAATAAGTCCATAAATAAAGAAAAAAATTTCTTACAGTCATTTTTGATTACTTTAAAATTTTCTATTTCCAAAACATATCGCTGAGCAATGCAAAGCGCAAAAAATGTTTTTAAGATTACTTTTCCTGACTCTTTAAATTTTTAATCTTACTAACAACCTAAAAGGGGGGTCCAGTGTTACTATAGTGTTACTCCAATACTAAGATTACACAACAATAACAAAGTAACACAGTTAGAAAGGGAAACCAATTAAAACATTAAGAATGTTTTGATTGTTGTTTATTACTATAAAATAACTTCTACTGTTTACCATAAAAAAATTTTGCAAAATTAAGCAAATCTCAAAAAAAAAGTTTAAAAAGATAAAATCTTAACATTCGGGCTTATTCAAATGTAATGATATATATTATAAAAGAAGAAAAACAATCGAGCTATGAGCGGAGCGAACCGCGAGAAAAAAAATTTAAAAATGGTCTTTCTAGACCTCCAACATCATAATATAAACACAAAAATACAAAATGAGATTTTTTACCCTTGCCGTCCCAAAAGAGGGGGGTCTTCTATCCCCAAATTTTTACCTTTGCCGACGAAAAAAGTAGGTTCTAAATCTTCTAGACTCCCCTCCCTGGCTACGCCCATAAACCGGAGCAAAACTAAATAATCAAAACTGCGAAATTTAGAATAAATGGGAATCCAGACGGAAAGAAGAGGGCCCGAAGACTATCGCGGAAATACATTTGGCCGCAAAAATTGAGAAGGAGCAGGAGGACGTGCGTCTTGCGGAGTATCAGGCCAAGCGGAAACCTTCTCACCAGGGACCCATGGGACCCAGAGGAAGCCAAAGAGGTATTACCCTTTTCTTTTGCTGTTTATTTTCGAGAGTTTAACTATTTCAATCTTCCAAAATTTTCTACCGCATTCCTATTTCGGATATACCGCTTCCTCCCTCCTTCCCTTAAAATCGGTAATGCCACTCACTTGTGCTCGCACAATTGCCCTCTTTCCACTTTCTTGACTGTAGTCCCTAACATCTTGTCCGGGAAAACCGTGAAAAAAAAGTCTGACTAAAGTTAAAAAAGGTAAAATCATTATTGCGTTTTTAGGTTTTCACTCGTAAATAAACCTTTTAATCAAAAATTTAAACAAAGATAAAAATCAGTAACAAAAATTATTTCTTAGGTTTCATTCCTAATAATTAATGTCAAGGCTAATAACTCACAGTTTAGGTGCAAGTGTAGTTTATGGAAAAAATGTAAATGCTAGTTTAAGTTAGCATATATCGTTAACAAAAAAGTATGCTATTCATTGCAATATTATTCATATTGCAACATTTTGAGTAATATCAAAAGTATATAATATACCGAAAAATGTGCAATTCCTATATAAAAAATTAAGTCAGAAAAGGTCACTATAATGAGCATCTCCATTTTAATTAGCGCGAATAAAAATGGAGAGGAAGCTATTATAATAGCATTTTAATGATTTAATTTCATTTCGTATATACTCACAAGCCTAGGTAGGCAGGAAGGGGGGGTTTATACCCCCCGAAAAATTCTTATTATAACCAACACAACACCCCCCTAAAATTTGGGGGTACTCCAGACACCCCTCCCCCTTAAATTTGGGGGCCCCCTCCCCCAGTACTAAAAACGCTAAAAACAAGGTATTTGAGGTATACCCGAAAAAAATTTTTGGGACACCCTTCCCCTCAAATTTCGGGGGTCACCTATACCCTTCCCCCCAAAATCCAAAAGGCTGCCCACAAGTGTAATACTGTCCGGGCCGTATGAATTTTTCTTTGTCAAACAGTATTATACTTGTATGTGAGTATGAAATGAAATGAATAATTAAGTTATGCTATTATGGCTTCCTTTCCATTTTCATTCGCGCGAATTAAAATGGCTATGCCATTATTATAGGGGATGCCATTTAAATGGAGTGGCTTATTAATGGCCTATTCTGACTTAATTTTTTTTATAGGAATAATTGCACATTTTTTGGTATAATATTATATAATAGCAGTAGAAACTTTGCGCTGGTATAATAATTTTAATAAAATATTAATATAATATAACATAAATTAAGCAGTTCGTTTGCGAAATATACCCACTTAAAACAAATTTTCCAGTTCACAAACAGTGGCGTGCCCAGGATTTCATTTCGGGGGGGGGGGGGCGGTCGGGGGGGGTACCTACAAACCCGGTGGGGGGTCTGGGGGGCCGCAGCCCCCCAAATATGTGGGGGTCTGGGGGCGAGAGCCCCCAGCGGGGTCAAGGGGCGGATCCCCTTGTCAGGGGGGTCCGGGGGGCAGAATGCCCTCCGGGAGAGAAAATTTTTAATTTAAGGCGCTAAAATACACTAAAAATTTTAATTCCAGATGATAATTAAAACAAAATTTAAGGTTTTTTATTCCTATCCATTTAAAACATGTGTTTAAAACGTTAATAAAAGGTTAATAATGTTTATAGTAGTTTTATTTAACATGTATGCCTTAACTATTGAGCGGCAAAATCGATTTGAAATTGAAAAACTGAGATAAATTGTCGATTTAAACTACCCGCGAAGCGGGGAAAATTTGGTTTTTTGACTATTAATATGCTTTTGGAAGGCATCAGGAAAGTTTCTGTATTAATATTTAAGAAAAAAAATTTTCTCTCCCAAAATTCAAAAAACGTAAGGGTCCCCCCTTACGAAAAAATCCGGCTTCGCCGGATTTCGGGGGGGGGGGCGGCCGCCCCCCCCCCCCCCCCCCCCCCGGGCACGCCACTGTTCACAAAGTAAAATATTATTTTAATACGCAAGCTTTTAGGAGTCTCAAACCGTCCGTCGTACGAGGGTCGTCCGAGCGGTGGGGCTATTCCCCGGAAACAGTCCTCGGCTGCCGCGGCGGCAGCAGCTACCGCTGTGGTTCCCCAGCAAGTCCGCTTATCATCCATGTCACAGGTAGGGGAAGAGCGGACTTTCTTTTTCTCGTTTTCTCTTATTTATTTATAGTTTTTGTCAAATAACAGGAACATGGAAAAGCTAGCATATACACCACAGCAGTGTTCTCTCTTTTTTATCTATGCTGGTTTATATAAATTAAACTAAATTGATTTGAAACTTTATCAAGGTTTCTTTCATATTTTGACTGAATCGGCGGACTTTTTTTAAGGTGCAACAAATTTATTAACATTTAAAAAATGGATATTTTAATAATTTCGCAAACAGAAAACCAAAGAAAACACGCAGAAAGCTTTTATATGCCTACCTCGAACGTCCTACGCCCATTCAGCCTACCGATGACCAGTTTTACCTAATCCTACACTTAAATTGAAGGGGATAGGGTATGAACTTTAGTTTAAGTTTGCTACTAATTTCTTTGTTTTTTTATGTTTCCACCAGCAAAAAACATTCAAATTATTAATTAATAAAAATATAAAATGAAGCGGAAAAGCCCATAATCTCACCTGGTTTAGCTAATTGCAGCTTATTAAATAACCTAAAATGGACAATGAAAAGGGATTATATGAGGTGTTTTTAGCACTTGGATGAAGTTTCTTTGGGTCCAAGGAAGTGGGGCAGCGGGGCAAGATCCGGAGGTTTCGGAAAGAGCTCCTCACAATCCGGACGCTCCGGAATTAGGTTAGTATTTTTATTGATTTATTATTTAAAAATATTCCATCCTTAGCGTTTTAGGGACTCATAGCCGCTCCACTGAGGCCATTAAAAAAGGACCCATGAGAGAAAACTTGTAGTTGTCTTGTAGCAAGATAAATAAATATAAGTGTCCTTCTATATTTGGGGTCCTCCATGTTGCCATTTAAAATGTGAAAACCCGTTTAAAGCGCTATTTTAAAAAGAGTGTGAACACGTTCAAAAGAAATAGCCCAAGAGCAACTGTCCAAAGGGAAAACTCAATGCAAAATACTGCCGTCGCTAATTTATTTTGGACTTTTTCCCTTTAAACACTTTTGACAAAGTATCAGTAATAACCACAGGTGGGCAGCCTCCCGCAATTCTGGGAGTATACCCGACCGCTGAAGTTTGGGGGGGGGGTCGAAATTTTTTTTGGTGTATACCTCAAATACCTTATTTATGACGTTTTCAGTACTGGGACCTCCAAATTTTAGAAGAAGTGTTTGAGGGAGGGTGTTTGGAGGTGTTTACCCCCAAATTTTAAAGGGGGGGTGTCGGCAGTAATCTGGATTTTTTTTTGGGTATAATTTTTTGGGGGGGTATAATCCTTTCCCCAACCCCACTGCCTACTTATGTAAATAACCCAAAAATATTAGTACTGTATAGCTTTCCGCAGAATAAGTGAATTTGAATTCATATAGTTTTTATTGTTGTTTTTTTACATTCTAGAGATTCCCCCGGAGGCAGCCGGGAGTCTAGTCAGACTAGGCGGACGGGAGAACGGGAGTCGGCCGTCCAGGCCGTCCGGACGCTGACAGGCGGAGAGGCCGCGGGCGCCCCGCTCAGACAGGACCATGGCGCCAGAACCGGAGGAGCCTCCGTGGAAAGCGCGTCTCCGGTACCGCCCGACGGAGGGGAACAAGGTATTGCTTGAGCTGTTTAATGAGACTTTGAATTCCACTGCGTCTAGCTTTTTTATTTTTTTCATTGATAAAAATAAGGTTTTTTATAACCAGCTAAACTCCACTTCGCTCAAAAAACACTTTTTCTCCAAATTTTTAACATTTAAATAATGCACTTTTTTCGTCAATTTTCACGTTACCTTTTTTGTGTTTCAAACTTTAAAACGTTATGCTCTAAGTTTTTAATTTTTATCTTGGTAATGTTATTGATGGAAAAATAGAATTTAGTTATTCTCAAATTTTCCACAACCACAGTCAGTTTTTTTCGTAAAAATCTCTGACTAAAGCCTTTTTAATTAAAACAGAATTCTGTTTGTTATGTATGGCTTTTTGATTTTGCGATAATTTTTTTTCGCGTGCGCCTCGAAGGACAACTATCATGCTGGTCTTCCAAACTTTGGACTTGTTGTGGTTTGTCAACAACCAATACTTCCTTCGGGATTGGTATTGACCGTCTGGCACGCTCCTCACCTTGCTCACCCCCTCTTCCCATTTTCGGAGGAGATCAGACACTGCTGCGAGATTCGTCCAGAGGTCTTCTGGTGCCAAAGTCGTGTTAATGTACGTGCATGTAAAAAGATTGGACTTTCTACTAAAATTAAACTTTTTTATGAAATTTTAGCAATGGACAAGATAACGGAAGAAAAATTTGTTCGTTCAGTTCGCGCCATATTAGATGAATTAGTATTTGACAACAATTTAGAGGTAAATCAATATTTATTCAAATGTAAACTTAATTTTATTAAAAACCTAGTAATCATTATACATTGGCTGGGAATTAAAGCTCTAATTTTGTAAAGAGGGTTGCGGTTGTTGAACCCCCTTACCTGCACCTTCACTACGAAGTTAAGGAGGACTAACGAAGTACACCTTCCTATTTTTTGAAAAATTAAAAGGTTGTTTTTAAAATGACTTCAAACCAAAAAAATCCAAGTTCGTTTTTCCGGTTTTACATTCTTTTGGCGTTTAAAGAGCTAAAAAAAAATGCAATAAAATCTTTTTTTTGTGAAATGCTTGTAGCAATAAAATAAGTTTTTCATTTTACCTTATTTTGTTTTAAAATTTAAAAAATTGATAATGCGAAAAAAAACTCATTTTTTTATCACTTAACTCTAGATATTTAAAATATAACCCCCAATTTTATTTGACTTATATGTATCCTTTTTTGTATTCTGGTATCCATTATTTTGTACTAATTAGTTTGATTTATTAAATAATTACAAAAATAAGGTTTTGTATTAAAATTTTTGTACACTATTGGTTTTTTTTATTAAAAACATAAAATGAAACTGAAATAACTTAAAACATAATTTAAGGTTGAATACTTCAGCTTTAGATTATACTAAACAAAGTGGTGTAGCTCCGAAGCTCTTTTTCTTAGAATAATTTAGCTTCGCCACTTGCAATGATTTAGGGTGTTGCGTGTGGATATATTATTGGTGTATAAACATAACTCCAGTTTGAATGCATTCAGTAACAAAATTGTTTTTTTTATTTGAAAAAAATATTATATAAGTAGAAGGTTAAACATGGCACAACAATTTTCCCTTTTATGCATTCCTTCTCGTCTGTATCCCTTCAGATTACGTTCATAGAACAGCAAGTATTGGAGTAACGGCGGTACCTCGTGGGATGGACGTTTTTCAGCAGCGATTTAATGAATCAACCCCTTTAGGTATTTAAAACGGTTGAAGTAAGCTTTTGGTTTGAGTACCCTGTTGTAAACCTGAAGCCGCCAAAGCGGCCAATTTTTTTCGTGTATCGCTTCCTGAAAAAGAAAGTTTCTGGGGGTTGGCACAAAAGCAGCTCTTGATACGACACACACTGAGAAATAATTTGAAATAAAGCCTCAAATTAATAAAATAGGAAAGTTTGTGCGTTCGTTATTGGAATTATGCTATTTAGAAAGAGGGATTTTTTTTTTCAGGAAGCCGTGGACGACGTTCGGCGGACGAAATCTACGCAAACTGTGGATTTTGTGAGACACGCCCTGGACCACGTGGCGCAAAAGAAGGAGAGGGACCGGCAGGTACTGGGAGACTTGCTCCACCGCTGTGTCTCATCTGCCGTCTGTAGGAAGGAGAATATCGCAGCGGGGTAAGTGAAGAATTTGTTTAGTTTTAATGTGATAATCAGTTTGTATAATTTATAGGTATGGAAATCAAAACTGTGATGGTCGGTGATGTTCTTATAGGCAATTTTCATACCATAACACCGCTGAAGATTTTTTCGCTAGGGCACTATTTTTTGTACACTAGCAAAACAAAGCGTGCCGTGGCCACTACACAACTGCCATGAAATTTTGTTAATAATTTTTTTTTTGATGACGTTATATTTTTCGACTCCTCGGTACGCCATATAAACCCCTATATTTGCATATAATGTTTTGTGAAAGCGGCAATAATACGGAATCTATAAAAATAATTTAAGCAATAATAATTTTCGATTTTTAAAAACAACATTTTACAAAATTTTCTGACGGATTCTGGCGATATTTTGTCGGGAACATCTTATCAAATCCAGAAGAATCATCGGAGGCTATTTAACCAGCCGACCAACAGGGTTGCCCATCTGTAGGCTTTGCTCACACTTGACCACTAATACAGGAATACGCCGTATTTGGCTCTAATGTCTCCTTGTGTTGCTCAGACCTGTGCACTGCCCCCCCCCGGGTTAAAACGGGGGGGGGGGCACAATTCCAAAACGAGGGGGCACGGGGGGCAACTTTTTTGAAACGGGGGGGGCAATAAAACGAGGGGGTCAAGCAGGGGGGGAAAGAAAAAAAAAGAGAAAAAAAGGGGAAAAAAGAGAAAAAAGACGGGCAAAGGGAAAAATGGGACAAAAAAAGCGAAACTAAGGGAAATATAGGTCTAAAATGGCTTAATTTACGTTGGAATAGGCTACAAACTGCAAAAAGGTGGCGGTGTTGGGTTCATCTTAGGTCAAAGAGGGGGTCATATGTGTAGGGTACTTGTTCATTTTTTGGCGGGGGGGGGGGGCTAAAACGGGGGGGGGGCAAATCCTCCAATAAAAAGGGGGGGGGGGGCATTTTCAGACCGTGCACAGGTCTGGTTGCTGATATTTTAAGGTTTACCCTTGCCCAGAAAATACAAGATTATCCGTCGTGTATATTAGTGATGTTCTAACCCTCCAATATCATGCTCCGGAGCTCCGGCCATTTAAAGCGGAGGAAACTCTGAAGCTCCGCTTCTTAAGTGAGTGATTTGAGGCTTTTTTAAGCTTGAAATACATTCTAAACTACTTCATTTGTATATTTTGTGGGTTTTTTTATTGATTTAAATAAGTTTTAAAAAAAATTAAGTTTAAAAAAATTTGATAAAATAATTTATGCCATCACTCTTTAATTATTCCTAAAATTACTATAAAAAAGCGGAGCTCCGGGGAACATCACTACTAGTGTATATGGTGTTTACTTTGCTCTAGATTCGCAAAATTCACAAAGCTGGTGATCGAAGAGGATATGACGGAGGACGTCCCTCTGATCTGGGAGTACCTGGGTGTGACACTGGGCAGGGCACTTCAGTGCTCGGCGGAAAAAGACGGCGGGCTCAACCTAACGGATTTCGCACTCGCTTTTAAGAACGCGGAACATAACGCCAAGGACTTCCTCGCTCACACACTACTCAGTTTGGTAAGTTAGTTGTAATCGGTAGGGGCTTTTTTTCGTGATTTTTTTATATTTAGATTATGTATGGTAAGGTGTTCGACTAATTAGATATGGATGGGTTTATATTTTGTACCCTTAAAGGTTTTTAAACTTACACATAAAGTTTAAGATTAGCAGAGATATACCTTACACAGGTTTTATTTGCGCGGAGTTTTTATTTAATTAGTATAAAAATTACCTTATTTCAAATATGTATGGTGTTGATATAAATACGCAAACAATATTTTGGAAACAGTTTGGGGATTGTAAAATTGTCAGTTCTCCTAAACATTTTATGAATAAGTCTATATTGACGAAGCGATGAGCGGACAGAAACCCAACAAAAATTTAAAAACTGCATCTTAGAACCTTTCGCTTTTTATTAGTCAAAGGAGGAGATCTATCAGTGATTAGTAACACCAGGATAGTACCTTAAATTTAGAAAGAGAGATAAATTAAAGCATTTAAATATTTAATTACAACTAACATTAAACAGTGCCCAGGATTTTATTTGAAAAAAAGGGTGGTCTGGGAAGGGGAAATACTAACGCTAGAAGGCATCTGGGGGCAGTAGCCCTCCCAGTGGCGTGCCCGGGGGGGGGCGGCCGCCCCTGCCCCCCGAAATTCGGCGAAGCCGGATTTTTTTGTAAGGATTTTATAAGGGTTTTGTAAGCGATTATCCCGTTTCAGTAGTTAAGGCATACATGTTTAATAAAACTACTATAACCCCTTTTATCCTTTTATTAACGTTTAAACACATGTTTTAAATGTATAGGTATAAAAAAACCTTAAAATTTGTAATAAGTATCATCTGGAATTAAAATTTCTATTGTATTTTAGCGCCTTAAATTCAAAATTTTCTCCCCCGGGGAGCATTCTGTTCCCCGGACCCCCCTGACAAGGGGCTCTGCTCTGCCCCTTGACCCCGCTGGGGGGCTCTTGCCCCCCAGACCCCCGACCCCGCTGGGGGGCTCTTGCCCCCAGACCCCCAAAACCCCCTTCAGGGTTAGTATTTACCCCCCCCCAGAACGTCTCCCCCTCCCCGAAATGAACTCCTGGGCACGCCACTAGCCCTCCCCCTAAGAAAATTCGTTTTTCTGAATTTCAGGGGGAGCGCTGCAGACCCTAGTAATGCTATAAAAAAAAGTTTAACATAGTAAAGTTGCTATTCCTCCACTTCTAAAATAAAATTACAGTTTTGCTGTTGAAGATTTTGAAAAAGCTACTTTATTTAATGACTATTTTGCATCAGTTTTTACTCAAGATAACAAAATCTTTCCTACTTTTGTGAAACAGGTTCCTGATAATGTTGGTCTCTTTTCTGTTGATTTTCCATATGATAGCGTAGCTAAAGCATTAAAAAAACTGACAACAAAATTATCTCAGACACAAGATAGTTTTCCTGCCTATTTCCTTAAGATGATCGCCAATGAAATTGCGGTTGCATTTTCAATGTTATTTGAAATAAGTATGAAAACTGGAGTGTTACTTTCCAGCTGATTACTTGCTATTATAATACCTCTGTATAAAAAAGGCCTGACATCGATTAAAAATAATTATAGACCCATAAGTCTCACTTAAAAGAATCATAACCGATTGTATATTAAAATATTTTATCGATAATAAATTAATAACAGATGAGCAACACGGTTTTTTATCTAGGCGTTCAATGTGTGCTTAGTTATTGGCTTTGTTAGAGGAGTGGACTAAGGGAGTAAATCATCAAAAACGCATTGATTGTATGTATATTGATTTCTCAAAAGCCTTCAACTTGGTCTGTCACTCAAAATTATTAGTAAAATTGAAAGATTATGGTATTCATTATGAATTTTTGACATGGATCAAAAACTTTTTTTCTGGTAGAACCCAAACGGTCCTAGTAGGTAAAAGTTTTTCACATGAAGTTGAAGTAAATTTGGGGGTCCCTCAGGGGTCTGTACTTGGCCCACTTCGTTTTGTAATGTATATCAATAATGTAATAAATTGTATTGAAGATAATTGTGGTGTAAAATTATTTGCTGATGATATGAAGATGTATAGCAGTAGAACAAATCACGACTCATCAGCTTTAAAAAATTCCTTAGCAAATTTAAATAAATGTGCGGCTGACTGGCAGCTCAATGTTGCATTCCAAAAATGCTCTGTTTTGTTTGTTGGAAATCTTATTATACCTCAGTGGGAATATCATCTAGCAAATAATTTAATTGAAAATGTATCTAAAATGCGAGATAAGGAATATTAATTACAAGCGATCTTAAATTCTTCTATCATTGCGCTAAAATTGCAAGTAAAGCTTACGCTAGAGCTTATTTGATATTGCATAGTTTTAAAAGCAAAAATCCATACTTTCTCTTGCGTGCTTACAAGACTTATGTTCGCCCGCTTATTGAATCATGTTCCCTCCCTCGTTTTTAGCCCTTTTAGCATTGGTGATATTAAAGAACTAGAAAATGTTCAAAAAATATTTTACCCGAATTCTTGTTCATAAATGTAATCTGCATTGTATTGAGTATCAAAATCGACTTAAATTTTTATACTTGGAAAGCCTTGAGTTTCGACGTGTTAAATTTGATCTTTGCATGACATACAATATTTTGTATAACAAATGGATTTAAAATTTGAACATTTTTTACTTTGGATCATACTTGCTACAATTTAATATGCAATTCTCTAACGTTGAAATTAAACGAAAAGTATAATTATGATGTCCATAAACTAGCATTTTCTCAGCGTGTAGTTCCTATTAGGAATATTTTGGATAACTAAATTGTAAAAAGTAACAGTCTAACCATGTTTAAACGTTATTTAGATAATACTGATTTGAGTAACTTTTCTCGTATTTATTAGGCGGTATTTATAGTGTTTTCATAACCTTTACACGCCTTTTTGTCCTTATTTTCTGACAAATTAAATTTTTCTATCTATCCATCTTTCTATGTAAAATAACACCAGTTTATATTTCTTTCCAATGAGTGTTTGATACATTGTTTACCTTCAGTTTTTGCTTTTTATTAAAACATAATAACAGAGAAAAAATTGAAATAAGAAGAAATAAAACTTCGAATAGGTGACCCATAAGTTTTTAGTTTTTTTAAATTTAAAATTCAATATGAAAACAAAAAAAAATCTTCTTCATATTCAGCAATTAATTTGACATTAAACAGTTTTAAAGTTTTTTTTTGGTCGTTTAGGTTGATTTTTAGGTTTCGCTTAGGCTTAAGAAAAAAATTTTTGTCTTTAATCAGGAACTGATTTTTTTGGAAGATATGCAGAATTTATTTTTTCTGGCGTCGCCAAAATTTGCTTCGAGTTCTACCTTTTTCATATATTGCTTAATATTTTAAAAGTTTAATAATTTGAATTTAATTTTTGTACTTAAGCTTGCTTAGGGTTCACATTTCATCTTTATACGATCGAAATTCATATTTTAAGTGAAACATTTACAAGGTGTTTATTTAAAAAAGGCAGGTTTTTTAAATACTTTCAAATATTTTATTAGATTAAAATATGTTTTTTAGTGTTTATTACCAATTCTTGATATGAAACTTTGGGTATTTTTTATGAATTTTTTTGATTAAAAGAAAAAAAAACGAAATATCGTAAAAATAGAAAAAATAGAGGTTGTTTTTAATATGCAAATACTTGTTACATTATTTATTACAAGGGGGAGATTTATTCTAGAGTCAACACCAGAATAAATCTTCGGGCCCGTTCACATCTGTTTCCAGTTCCCAGATCCCAGTTCCCAGATCCCAGAAACAGCAAAAACAAGTGTTCACACCTGTTTCCCAGGTCCCAGATCCCAGTTCCCAGTTCCCAGAAAGACTTGGAGCGGCGCTCCAACTTCTGGGAAAAAATTAAGGGAAAACGAGCGGTGAGGCGTCTTCGCGCATATATCACAGGCGCTCAGTGCACACATAGATTTTTTACGTAATAATGTTGGTAATTATGTTAATTAAGGACACACACCAGCTGCACAATATTGATTTTTTGAACTTTTTGTGTGGAATTATTACAACAGCGCTCCGCTTCTTTTTTTTCTACGTTTCTCCAGGCGGTTGTACGAATATGGAACAAAAATTGTTGGTTTTTAACCAAGAAAATCCTAATACGATATTTTTTAACAAATTTAAAAGTTTTAGTTTAAAAAAAATTAATCTATATTATTAAAACGTTTTTAAAATATTATTTTGTTTATAAAAGTAAAAAAATATTACGTTTTATTAAACTAGACTTGATTCTTAGCTTTTTTTGACACTTCAATTTAGCGCCTTAAAAATTATTTTTAAAATATTCTTTATTTGTGTTTTAACGATTATTTTGTATTCGTACAAACGATTCTACAACGCTTCGTAGGTACGATTTTCAATTACAACGCTTCGCTTTTGTTTTGTTTTGTTTCTTAAAGCGGGCACGAATATGATACAAAAATCCTTGTGTTTTTTCCCAAATCATTGCTAAAACAATTTTTTTAAACAAATTTAAAAGTTTAACAGTTTTTTATAGTCTAAAAAACTAATTCATATGATCAAAACGATTGTGAAATTTTAATTTATTCATAAAAGTAATAAAAATATGTTTTATTACAGTAAACTTTTTTTACAATTTTGTTTTAATTATTCAATTTAGAATATTTAAAATTTATTTTAAATATTTTTTTGTGTTTTAAACGAATATTTCCTGTTGTCCGTTCGATCTTACGCGCGTTATTTGACTAAAACAACCCTCGCGCGCACGAGTTTTTATCCCGGTAAGCAAACATGTGTGAACATCCCGTTTCTGTGATCTGGGATCTGGGAACTATGATCTGGGAACTGGGATCTGGGATCTGGAAACTGGGATCAGGTGTGAACGGGGCCTTCCCCTCTCTGTTTGGAATTTTATGCAAATTTTTGCTGTATGCTTTAACACAGGGGGAATAAATTAGTATTGTAATAAGTTACTTTTACTTTTACTTAAACTAATAAAAGTAACGGATTTTGGATTACTTTTACTTTTACTTGAGTTTTAAATTACCCTTACTCTTTTACTTTTACTCTTACTCGAATTTTGAAATTTTAATTACTTTTACTCTTACTCGGATTTTTTCCAGCAAATACTTAATTTAAATAAAATTTGAGTAATTTCAACGAGTAATAAACAAGGAAAAAAGATTTTGGAGGGAAGGTTAACGTAATTAAAAGTTGCACAGATAAAAACTTAAAGAAAAGCCAAAGTTTTTAGGATTTTTTAAATAAAAAGAAGGAGAATTATTAAGTGATAATTAATGTATTAAATTTAATTAAAGTAAAAATTTTTGCAGAAAAGAATAAATAGTTAGATATAAAATTAGTTTGTAATAATTTAACTACAAAAAATATGTTTTGCTCCTAATTAATTTAACAACAAAAAATACGTTTGCTCCTAATAAATTCCCTATATGATTGTTGAAATTGATTGACAGCAAAAATTTTGTCAAATTGCTAACACGCTAAAAACCATTTATTTAGACCAAAAAACTTATTAAAATAAAAATGTATGCACAAATTAGCAAAAAAATTTTGAAATCGAGCTCTGGGGCCGGTTGCATAAAAATCCCTTAGTAAAGTGAAAAAAATCCCTTACGTTTTTTCTTAAATACAGTAATCTCCCTAGGTTAAATGTTCCCCTAAGTCGATTGCACGTAAACGATTTCCCTTAACCTTAACTTAGGGTGTACGTACTACAATGCAAAGGAATTTTTGTTAACATTTAAAACAAAATATTGCTGCAAAAATAAGTTTAAACACATAAAAATGCAAACATTTATAATAAAACAGTATAAAAAATGAATTCTATATTAAATTGCTTGAAAAATTACTTTATTTTATCAAATAATCTTAAATCGACAACTTATTTTTATTTTTTATTCGGAATTAGGTGTTTTGTCGCGGTTTTTGGCTTGAGTTATTAAATTTTTTTTGATAAAAAACACTTAAAAACCAAAAATAAATCTATTCTTTATTCAATCTTAAATTTATTGTGCTAGAAGTTTTTAATTTTATTTAAATAAACAAACAAATTAAGGAGCCAAAACGAGAAGAAGACTTTGGTCAATTAATGAAGATGATGTTTTGTGCAGAATAATGCTGAATTATTTTTTAAATATAACAACAATTTTCGTTTCATCGTAAAAATTAATTACTTAATACGTGTGCATGGGCCTTAAAATTATTATAAACGTTGTAATTTTTCTTAAAACGATTTATAATCTTATTAATGACGCACCAGCTTTATTTGAACTATTCTCCTTAAAGTCTAAGGGTCCTCTTTACCACCCATGGGATTTAAGGGAAAACTTAAGGTAAACGTTTAAGTGAACCTGTTTATGCAACGCATTTAAGGTAAATTTGGTTTTTTGCACCACTTAAGTGCAAATTTAAGGGAATAATTACCCTTAAACCTTTTATGCAACCGACCCCTGAGTCTCTAAAAACCAATATTTTGCTTCGTTTCAAATTACTTTTACTCTTACTTTTACTTAAAAGAATAGGTCTTACTTTTACTTTACTTAAATAATATTTTGACCTTTACTTTTACTTTTAATTTACTTAAATTAAAAAAATCACAAATTACTTTTACTCTTACTTTACTTAAAATAAAATTTTTCAAATTACTTTTACTTTTACTAAATCAATACTTTTTACAACACTAGAATAAATGTTCTGAGGGGGGAAGATCTGTTCTGGCGTAAACCAGAATAAATCTTCCGGGGGGGAAGATCTGTAATGGGGGAAGATCTATTCTACGACACGGGCATTCATCACGGTGAATACCACAAAACCGCTCATCCCAGTTTAATTACAGTAAATATCGTGCTGGGTGCCAAATATACTTACATGATAAGCAGTTTAAATAGAATGCCGTAGCAACGACGAAATTTTAATGCATTTTTATTGAAAACTCAAATGAGCTGATAACTAAGAGAACAACATGGAGTAACCATGGATAAAATAAAAAAATTACAGTTACTTAAAAACAAAGCACAGAACTATAAAACTAATACATAAATCATTTGCAACAATGATAAAGCTATATTATTATTGGAAAAATTTAAAACTAAACTAAATTATTCATTAAATCGTTTAAAACTAAACTAAATTATTCATTAAATTAAAGTTCTAAAACTTTCAAATTCTGGCGTTTTGGGTGACATTTAAATATCGGATTGCATTCAACAGTTAAACCATCTTTTGTATTTATACTTAATCCAAAGATTTATATAGACTAGTTCGGAATTAGTTCGCAAGGGTTTTTTAGTGTTAGGAAGAGGGTACATAACTACTAGCGCCAATCATATGTAGAGGGAAAATTGAGAAACAGCGAGCGAATAGTACATTTTACGGTTTAAAATATTTCAAATATTTATTGGTTTAAAATCTTGACCCCTTCTTTTCAAAATTTCTTAAAACCTTTTTAAATATTGCAAAAGCAAAAGCAGTTTTTGGGGATTTTTAGTTTTTTGCCGCTTTGTAGGTACGGCGCTGCTGGCGGGCTTGTTACCCAGTTTTTTAATGTTTCAATTACAGAAAATGCTGAATTTAAAAGTTTGGAATGGACTTTTTAAAATTAATTTTTAGGTTTTGAATAGTTTTACAACCAAAACATTAAAAAAGTATGTAGGTTTAAAATTAGTTTAAAACCACAAATTTCATCTTTATTTTTACTAATTCGAAATCACTGTTCAGGATAATACTATTTAAGCTAAGATTTTTTCAAATTTTATTTTTTTTGTACCCTCTCTTGTACAGTAAAAGACGCTTATTAAACTAGTCTATAATAGTATATTTACTAAAGGTAAACCAAACGTGTGCCCATGTGACTAATTTAGACACGCCCACATGACTTTCATGCGGAGAAATTTTTTCGTTTACACAACATCAGCAATTTTTAGAAAATGCAATGTGTTTGTAAAAATTATAATTTATAAATCAAATTTTAAGGTTGCCCCTGATAGTTTCATTGCACAGCGTATAAACGAATTGTTGCAAAAATTAGGGTATTTGACTTACATAAAAATTATATTTTAGAATATCCAACTGACAAAAAATTTTACAAATTGACAAAAAGCATGAAAAAAATGATGTTTTTGTTTTTAATTTATGTGAATAAAATTTTAAAATTATAAAAAATCTAAAAAAAAATTCTTAACAGGAAAATAAAAATGTGGTTTTATGAGGGTCGACCTCCTCACCTCTGTCAAAGCGACTACACCTTAACTGGTTGCGCCACAGCACCATCGGTCACTCTGGTTCAAAAACACATATATAAACAAATACTCTGTATTAAATCAAATCTAATTAGCTGATAAAGTACGACGAATTCTCGCGATTTGAGTGGTTGCTTAATGGGGGCCCTTTAGTTTAAGTTTAAGCAAGTTTAAGCAAGCCCTTTAGTTTTATTGTTTAAAATAAATTTCGGAAAAAAAAATAGTTTACAAAGAAATTTTGACAAAATAATTAGTGCCATCACTCCATCACCATCGTAAATAATTAATTCGTAAATAAGTAATTATTTACGAACTTACTATAAAAATAAGGTGGAGCTTCGGGGGTTGCTCCGGAGCTCCTAAAAGCGGAGCTCCGCTCCGGAGCTTCGGAGCTCGGAGCTCCGGAGAACATCACTAGTGCACAATTTTGTCTTTTAAATATATAATTCCTACTCTGCAACACGCTGTGGCACTTTGACTCGATTGAAGGGCAGACGAAATTGATCCGCAAACCGTTTTCCATGGCAGTGTTTTATCACATTTCCACTGGCAATCAGGTTTTTCATTGGACAAATGTGGCTGTATGGAAAAAAGTGTTTTGTAAAAAAATTGCTAATATTGTCGTCAATTGCCACTGTTTTCTAAAATTTTATCTTTTAAAGTTAATTGAATAAAAAATTATCATGATAAAGTTTTGTTTAAATACACGACTTTGCTTTGGTTGCTTAGAAAAACTAGATTTCGATGTTGTTTTTTAAGTTGTTAATAACTTATTATGACAACAATTTACAGTTTTAGTTATATACAACAAGCAGATTTTAATATTATGTTGCACAAAGAACCTTGGTAGCTAAAACCTTAAATTTTGTATTTAGTTTTATTTCCAGTAGTAGCAATGAATAAATCAAGCTGTTTTTCAAAAAAAAATGTCGATAATTTTTTTGGGTAGTAAATTTTTAAAAAAAAACTACTAGTCCTATTTAAAACTAAAGTGAGTTACAGAACTTAGCTAATAAGTTTAAAAAGAATGATGCAGTTGTGAAATTACTTTTTATTTCACGTCAATTTATAAGAAACCTAAATTACGTTTAAAATAAGTCATAACTGGTGTAGCATTTTACTCCTAGAGAATCAAAACAAAAGAAGGAAAAAATGGGGCGTCATGTAAAATGCTTAAAAATCGATTTTTTCTTTGTGATCATTTGCTGAAACTGATTTTATAGCCTTATATTATGGACGTTGACGTTTTGGCCCAACATGCTTTAAATATTTATTTATTTTATTTACTCATTTATCAGAGAACCAATTATTCTTTATACACAAAAAAAACGATCAAGCTTAGGTAAGCATTAAACCAACGAAGGGGAAGGAGGTAAAGCTAACTTACGCTGACTTACCAAACAATATACAAACGATCTAGAAATAACCAAATCAACATATTTTTAGATACATTAAGAAATATGTAAAAAAAACAAGTTAAATAAACGCAGGAAAACAATTAAAAAAAATTTGGGTAGCTGACTTAATTTCGGCCACCTTTTTTTTTGGATAAGTTTTTTCTGGTTTTTTCAATCAACACAAAATTTGGTTAAAAAATCAAACATAGCTATTTTTGTTACTCCAGTGCAAAATTTTAAAATTTCTGTTACATTTAAATTTCAGTGGAGGTTTAAAGTTTTATTTTTATAGTGGCCGAAATTAAGGCGCGAGCCATTAACTTCGGCCACCTAGAAAAAACTGGCTATAACTATTGCTAAAACGAACAATAAATTTTTTGAAGGTTGCAAATTTATCCTTAGGTATTGTTCTTGGTACATATAACTTAATTTTATTCCGCTCGCAAATTTTAATAGTTATTAGCAAGACTTTAAATAATTATGTAAAAACCTTAAAAAAACAAGTTTTAATAACCTGTATTTTTTCTAAATTTCTGGCAAAAAAACATCAAAAAAAGTCAAACGAGCAAAAAATTCGTTATAAATACGGTAGAACGATGAAATTTGAAAACAACAAAAAACAGCAGGTTTTTTACCTTAATTTTAACGTGCCAAAATTAACGGAATCTTAAAATGCGCAGTTAGTTAAACGCATTGCGAAGTGATTTTGAAAAAAAAACATGAAAATTAACAATTTTGAGCCTTAAATAGAAGATATTTTAAGGTTATATAGTGCTTTGTTCTAAATTTGATGCAGTTTAAACACAAACCAAAAATTAAAAAATCACAAAAAATTCACTTTTTGTGTGAAAATGTTGATAATGCAGAATAACACGAATAAAAAACTTTTGCAAAAACACTTTATTCAACATTCATCTAGTTACTTTTGTGCTAGTTCTATTGTGTTTTAAAAATAAGCCAATTTTCTAGCACTCTAAATTGGTGGCCGAAATTAGGGCCTGGCCGAAATTTAGTCAGATACCCTACTACGTTAAAAATTATAATACTTGCAAAGAACCAAAAAACAATCGGTAGTTTATATGTACCGCTAAAATAATTTTAAAACTAAATATAAATTCTAGCAAAAGACGAAACAAAGTTTTGAAAAAAGCCTTACATTAAATTGAATAGTATAAAGCTACAATAAGTCTACAAAAACTTAATGCCAAAAAATACTGAAACAATTCTCTTTAAAACAAGCAAATTAATAATACATTTTATTAAACTTTCAGAAAAACAAAATCCAATAAAAAGATTAAAGATAAATTCTATCAGGGTGAAAATAGATGAGTGGTAAAGTAACCACTAGTTTTTTGAGAAAATATCACGTGCAGAGAAACACATGACGGCACTAAATAATAATTGGTTACATAACCGCTGAAAACTTTTTTTAAAAATTTTTCTTGCTCCCAGGTTTATTGTTTATTTCTTCCTGGCGGAGAGTGGTTACGCCCTTAATTTCAGCCTGGAAGACTTTAGCTTTAAGTGTAAAATTTGTTGTTTGCGTTTTTTAAACATATGACAAAAATAAATTTACAAATTTCCACGCCCATCAGCTATTAATACAACGGTATTAATTGAGTCACACGTAACCGCAACGGTACAAAAATAATATTACTATTAACGTCTCTAAAACCAATATCCAGATCTAAGTCTGAAAACCTTGAAAAATTTAGATTTAATATAAGTCGACTTTTGCTTTAACAATTACTTTGCCATATAAGTTGTTTTATAGATAGAAAACATTAAAAAAAGTCGCCTTATATTATATCTAAATTTTTTAAGGTTTTTGAGATTTAGATCTGGATATTTGTTTTTAAATAGACGTGAAAAATAATAATATTATCTTTGTGCCGTTGCGGTGACGTGTGACTCAATTAACACCGTTGTATTAATAACTGATTAACGCATGCAAAAATTTATCCACGCCGTGGAAATTTGTAAATTCATTTTTGTCATATGTTTAAAAAACGCAAACAACAAATTTTAACACTTATTGTTTTTATTTGATTTTTTTGAAAGCTTAATAAAATGAATCGTTAATTTGCTTGTTTTAAAGAGACTTGTTTCAGTCTTTTTTTGCATTAATTTTTTAGACTTATTGAGGCTTTATACTATTTATTCAATTTAATATAAGAATTTTTTTTTGAAACTTTGTTTTGTCTTTTGCTAGAATTTCCATCTTTTAAAACATTGGATTTAATGTCAGTTTTTATAAAAAATGAGTACCACCACAACAAAAAATTTATGGAAAACTTTTAAACCTAATAGTATCAATACAAATATTTCAATATTTAAAAAATAAATATATTTTTTTAAAAGCATATTGTACTAGATTTTTGTCCCTTTAACAACTCTCGCTTGTTGATGTTACAAAAACAAAATTACGACGCGTTATGTGAATTGCAAAAGTAAAATCTGTGAATGATTATGTAACCTAGAACGTCAAGCCTTAGTACTGAAACTTTAAGTCCTGTATTGCGTATTTGATAAAAAAAAACTAAAAACGACTAATTTATTCGCATTCCCTCTTTAAAAAACTAGATTAATTTGACTCTGGACATATTATTTCTGGACGTCACATGGCTGACCTTATATAAATGTAGAGACAAAAGACGAACAATCAAATTTCAGCAGTTTTAGTGCTTTAAAAATTTAAATCTCAGGCTTTCAGTAAATATAAAAAATTCAATCAGCTTTAAGTAACTTTTAAGCGAGCACGCGAGGTTTACAGCTTGTTTATAAATATTACGTGTTGATTTAAGTTAAAATAATATTAAGAAGAAAAAGGTGCGACGAAAACATGTTTAATAAATAACTTATTACTGCTTTGTGATATTTTGAAAGCGACGCTTTGAGATTTATAGCGCTGTGGCCATCCTTCACCCCAGAATTTTTTCATACAAAAAATTGTTATTGTTACCGTTTGGCTGTTACTGAGCAGTTCAGCGATTTGTTTGTTCTTTTCCATATGTATTAGCGGTTTTTTATGAAAAGATCAATAATTATAACCAAAACTAAAAAAATAACCTCAAGGAATTGTTTATAAAGTTGTGTAACGGACAAAAGGGGACAAACCGGTATTGTGAGCCCTTTGTTCGTCACACTATGACACTTCCTTTCCTTGTTTAAAAATAACAGTGGTTTTTCCCTATTTTTAAATAGCTCAGTTATAAAAACGTGAAAAGAGCACGTAAAGTTGTGGTAATTAATTTACCTGTGTTAGCGGGGGATTACACGACACTCCCTCTTGATCTTGGGGTCAAGTCGGGTTATGGTGGAGTGGGGATGTGCTAAGGGTCGACTACCGGAGTGTTTTCTCCAGTACACAAAAAGACTGATTCGATTGCTGAAACGCGAACTAAACAACTGATAGAAGTGGAGCTGCTGCAAAGGTTAATTAGTTTGGTTAGATATTGAATTTAATTGAAACATTAATTTTACAAGTGTGAAAAGATGAGAGTGATTTAATGAAGCCAATGAGGACTATGGCTTGTACAAAAATCACTACGTTGGGATTACGTAGTGGTGACTAATGACTGGATGAGGGAGAACCCTTAGAGAAGTTGTAGTGAAACGAGACCATGTTGGGAGTACAGAAAAGGTTGGGCTGATTTGTCCGGCCCAATCAAAAAGTTACTCAGAAATCTCTTCTTAGCCGATTTCTGGGGAAACCAAAGTTAAAACGACAATTTGTTTCCTGAAAATTTCTTAAGGTTGCAGTGAAACATTACCGTGTTGGGTGCGAAAATAAGCAAGAGCTGAGACGGTCAGCTCCAACAAAAAGTTAGGTGGTAAAAATTCTCCAATCCGGAACATCTGTCTAGAAGAAGGGTTTGTAGGGTTTAACTCTTACGTCCGTTTAAGGGTAGTTTGAAACCTCACTGTGTTGGGTGCGGAAATGAACTAAGGCCGAAAGGTTCCAGCCTCTGCAAAAATACCTTGATCCGGTAACAAACACTGTTTGTCACTTGTAGAACAGAGAGGCGATGATTGGAAGAAATAAAGGGGAATTTTTAGAACCTAAAGGTAGTGGGTAAGGTTTGGGAGTGGCTAAGACTGGGAACTTTCAGTCTTTACAGAAATGGGTATTAAAAGGAACATTGAACAGCTGTTTTTGTTTTTCTGTTGTTGATGGAGGTGTTAACAAATGAGAATTAGTTTACACAATGAAACATTAACACGTCCAGTATAACAAAAGAAATTAGTTATTTGTCAAGGAATTCTCCAGTGAGTTCCTCCTCAAAAAGTTCACAGCTATCAAATCAGTTACATTGAAGAAGGCTTCGGAATACTGATCCTTAGCTGGAAACTTTACAAGCTAATTTTGGAACATTAAAAATACGGGTGTAAAATTTGAGGGTGGAGTTAAGGACTAGGGGTTGTAGTCTTCTCTAAAAAAGCTGTAGAAATAAGTAAAAACTTGGATTTTTATGGATTCCAATCGAAGGTCTAATTTCGAGAGTGAGTGCGTTTTTGAGGTTAAACCTAGGTACTACGGGTTGGAAATGAAAAGAAGACCAGTGAACTTAACTTCACAGTTAAGCCCCACAAAAATTTGCAACCAAGGTCTTGACCTCTAAAAAAGGGGCAAAAACTCCGAGCAAGTAAGAGACGATTTATGTTTCTCACTTCCAAAACTATCCCTTCAGTAAAACATTAAAAATCAAAGCGAATTTTTACTTAAAAGTCAAAGTTAAAAGAACAAGA